>PVIC010006053.1:0-55525 GCA_004025085.1 Thryonomys swinderianus | reverse complement strand
TCTTCTCTCTCAGCTCCCAGATTATTGAGCTTCACCCTCTGCTGAAACTGGCCCACTTTCACTGAGGAATGTGGTTTTTCCTAGATGAGAGACAAAAGTTACTGACATCAGTTTTCCCAATATTATGGCTCAAACAGATCACTCTGCATTAAAGGGCATATCAGCAAGCCCACCCACAGGCACAGAGATTCTTATCAGCTTCTAATCTTCCATTTTTAATGTAACCAGAGATCTCAGGCAATCTAATCTGCTAAGAAAAATCACTCATAAAAAGCACTGGGGATTTAGCTCAAATGGTACCGCACCTACCTTGGAAGTACAGGGGCCTGAGTTCAATCCCTGGTACCACAAAAAAAAAAAAAAAAAAAAATTACTCCTAAGAAGAGATCAAAGATACAGGGGTGATGAAGACACTTTAGAGGATATTATATGAAAATTACTTGGAAAGAAAATAATGTTCTACAAAACAAAAACCCAGTAGAAGCCTCAGAAAAGTAAGAGAAAATAGTATAGTCATGAAACAAGAACAAGATCGTTCTAAAACTATAGTCATAGAGTTAAAGCAAGCTCTTAGAAATCCAAAATATGATAGCAGAAAGTTGCTCCCAACCCCAGTAGAAAAAGAAACTGCCTTCATTGCTTACCTGCTCCTTTCTTCTGCTAACTGGTTTTATACCCTAAAACCTTCTGGCCAATTGAATAAGCTTATAGCTACAGTTTACAGCCATTTGTCTGACCAAATCATTCAGCTAATCAAGTCCTGGAAACTCTCTCACACAGTCCCATTGTATAAATAGGTCCATTTTGTGTCATTATTACAAAATACTCAAGGCTGAATAATTTATAACATGAAGAAGTTTATTCAGATCACTAATCTGCCTGAAGGGCCCAAACAGTATGATGCTGACTTCTGACAAGTTTTCCTGGCTACACCACTACACAGTTTAGGAACAAAAGAGATGTGTGCAGAGAGGCCTAGTGTGTGGCTTCACTTCATAAAGGTCAGTTCCCAAAGGTACTAACCTAATTCCACAAGAGCTAGAACTCCCAAGAGCATTAATACATTCAAAAGTGTGGTGCCTACCACCATTCTATGACCTAATCACCGTCCACTAGGCCTCACCTCTTAAAGATCCACCACCTGGACCAGGGATCAGCAGTACAGCACCTGCCTGGCAAGCACAAGGTCCTGAGTTCAATCCCTAGTCAAAAAAAAAAAAAAAATCACCCTTCACTCCACCACTCCAGGGACCCACCTTCCAGCATATGAGCCACAACACGATATGTGACTAAAATTCTTGGAGCACTAATACTCTCTCACCTGCAGGTCCTCCTTAGTGCTCTCCCAAGCACTCACAGCTTCTAGAGATTTGTGGCAAGGTCTCCGGAATTTCATACTGAAGTTTTTCATCTTTTACTCCCTCCACTTCCTCTTGGTTATTTTTTTTTAATATATATAGTGGATTATTATGCAGGCAACCTCCACAGAGCCTAAATTTTGCAGATTTGGAGATACAAATTAAAAATAAAGAGTTGTAACATACATATCTATGTAGCTAGATATAGGTATAGGTATAGATTGCTTAACATGAACTGCTGAACCTACCACTGCCATACACTGACAAATTAATGTGCCTCAGTAAGGTTAATCATGAGGAATCCTTACAGCTGTGTCCACCTTATTCTACAAGACAGAACTGTACAGTAGGACTTGCCTTTCTAATTTCATTGAATAATTTCAACCTGAATCAGATTTTCAACATGGTTACCAATTCGTTTAACTCATCTAGCAGAATCTCTTCCTCACCCCCAAGATCTAAAATAATCTCTTATAAAAATATGAAGACACAAAGCGAGACCCTGTCTCAAAAAAAAAAAAAATACGAAGACAAGCCAGGCATGGTGGCACATTTCTGGAATCCCAGCACTCAGGAGCCTGAGGCCCTTTTTAAAGATACCCAGGGCTATATAGTGAATTCAAAGCCCAAACTAGAGAGCAAGACTTTGTCTCAAATAGATAGATATATACATATATATCATATATGTACTTATATAATATATATATGAAGACAGAAACCATGAATCCAACATAAACAATTCTGTATTTGCCCCACTAAGCATTCATGTAATTTAATGAATGCACCAACCCTAAATTATTGTACAAAGACACTAATACTGTGTCAAGAGAACAATTAGACCTTAATCTTCCTATTGTTGAAGTAACTCATTATCTAGTACTCAAGTATCATTATGTAAGTACAGGCCTTGTTAACGCCTTTACTGATAGTCAGACTCCTCTTTCTATAGTCAGTCTGAGAAAAATATATGGTGTCAGATGCAGGAAAATCTCTATACCTCATAAGGGCTAAAAATGTGCTCAAGCTGATAAAGAATCTGAAGAAATTATTTCCAAGTGAGGAGTAAAATGAGACTAGACAATTAAAATCAGGCTACATTGCCTCCTCCTTTACCTTCTTTAGACTTAAAATAACCATCAAGGAGATTGTCAGATCCAGGTTCACTTGTAAAAAAAAAAAAAAGCAGGAATCACAACCAATCCAACAGAACAGATTGTGAAATAGGATGCTGGGTGCCCACAACCAAACCCCGAAAGGGAAACTGAACTCTCAGCTCAGTCTTTAGGAAGGATTCTAGGCCCTCGGGAGGAGCTGCCCATCCAGACAGAAAGAATTCCAAGAAGCATAGGCTGGGATCTGCAGCCTCTGAATTCCAAGGAAAGGCAGAGTAACTGGAATGTGTGTTCAGACTCACCAGAACCCAGACGAGGTAAATAATCTAATCTCACCTACCTAATTTACAACCCAGATGTGAAAACTTCGTTTTCCAATAGTTTCTGTGGGTAGTCACAGTCTAGAAACACTTTCTCGCCTTGGCCAACCTAGACTCAGAACTATACCCACAGCTATAGACGCAACAAATATAATAGCTAATCCTCACCTGCACTTAGCTTTATACTACTAAATTCCCATTTTAAAGTTAAAGAAGCTGAGAAACAAGCAAACCAACATGTCCAGTGTCACCTAGGAAACAGAGAAAAATGACTCTACAGTCTCTGATCTTAACCTGTATTTTATGAGTAGAAACCGTAGAAAAATGTACAGTTCATACTGAAAGATGTGGGAGCAGGCCTAGGACCTCTATCCATCTGTTATCTCACTAAACACAATGTCTTAATCTCTCCCACAGGGAATACGTAGAGAAGTAAGAACTTCCTCTCACTGCCCTGTCTCCCAGTTCCCTGAAAGTGCAGGATCATTTAAAAAAAAAAAAAAAAAAAAAAAAAGCCTTACTGGAAGAGAACATGGCGACCTGTATGACCAGCCCCTAAGGAGCCAGTGTTGTAGCAGGTGTGGCCATCCAACACAGACAGTAAATGATCCCCCACAAATGAGGACTCTGATGCTTTCACCAATGTGTAAGCACTACACATGAGCCGGACCCTGCAGGAGGCCCCAGCTCACAGAGGGACGAACAAAGACAGAAGCTACCTTAATCATTAGATAGCTGGGGCTCCTCCGGGCCAGCAGAGAAAGAAGCTTTATTCACAGCTGACCTTGGATGTCCGCACGCAGATCTTGCCTCAGAGCTGTACCAGCTTCAATATCTTCCTGTTGGTCAACCAAGTCCCCAGCCCTTAGACTACGCTCTAGCATCTCTGCCATGCAGATTGTTGTCTATCCAGACGCTTCTCAACTAAGTCCCACCTCTGGCAGACCCCAGTCATCACCAGTCTGTCTAACTTAGGTCACGGGCAGACTCTTGCCTTCTCAAACCTGACAGTGCCAACTGAGGACAGGACGTTGGTGCCTACTTTAGAGTTCCATCTTACATCACAACTTTCAGAGAGATAATTTTTTGTACCTTCCATAACTGCTAACATAGCTATGCACACCTTTTTGTGAACAGAGAAACAAAGTTCTCAGTAAAAAGCTGGTCTTTAAGCATTTGGGTTAGTTTCACTCAGAAAATGTAACATTACAATTTCAGAGGAAAATCCTTAAGATTTTTCAAAGGCTCATTGGGCATCAAATAATCCTTTAAAACTGGCTATCATCTAAATTAATCAAAATTACATATCTTAATGTCCCTTAAAATCCAGAATTCTATATTTTTTAGGACCTTCAGAGTGAGCCAGGAGAAGGAGAATAAGAAATCAAGATGTGAAGAGGACGTAGATATTGGAAGAAGTGAAGAAAGCTGTAGAAAAAGGAAGGGAGAGAGTGGAACAACTGAATAGTGAAAATAAGAGAAAAACTGAAGAAGTATGAAGAGAATAAACATGGTAGTATAAGACAACAGGAAGGAATGAGCAACAGAAATCTCTTGCTCACCACCTCCCAAATACACACGCATGTGCACACACACACACACACACACACACATACGTATTGATTTCAGCTGGTTAGCCCTTTGGGAAAAATCAGTATGGTGGAAAAGCCTCTACTTGGGATTCAGGGGGCCCAATTCTGGTCCCTGTGTGGAAAATGACTAGTGGTGTGTAATTTTCAGTGAATCATATAAATTTTCTTCATTTAATCACTATACAAAATGGTGAGAGCTGTCCAAGCATGAGAGAGAACTGGGCCCTTGTGAACAAAAAGAGGAAGAAAAGAGAAAAAATAAAAGTCAAAGTACAAGAAGGATGAATACAGAGTATATATGAGCACTTGACCACAAGGGCTGTAGTTAACATTTCTGTTTCCATTAGAAGCAGTCAGGCACACACCCCAGGTGGAGCAGTCTGAGAGGTAGGCCTACTACGTTCCTCCACTGGAAGAATCTACAGACTGAAATAAGTGAGGAGGAGGGTCTTAGTGTCCTCCTTCCTCTCAAAACCTTCTAAATTACTGTCACCAACACCCTGCAGCCTTTCATACTAGCCAAAAAACACGTCCACACCTCCACCTTTTTCAACGGTTGACTGTCTCCTTCTCATTCTGACTTCTAAACCTGACAGTGAAGAAGACAGGATTTGGTGGTTAATTAGGTGTACAGGACAAAGTGAAGGGAGAAGCCAAAAACAAATTGCAAGTCTCCAGATGGGACTACTGATTGGGTGGTGACTTCATGCACTGAGGTGGGGAACACAAGAAGCGGTTTCAGTTAGGCTAGTTATTTCAACTTTAGTCACATGAGTTTTACATGTATATGTCACCTAATTGTAAATAATCAGTGGGCAGGTAAATATGCAAGACTGCTGTGGTGAATGGAAGAGGTGCATGCAGGAAACATAAACTCTTGCCAACCGACATGCTCCAGACTTCTGACTTCAAGCATAACCCCCCTAGAAAAGTGTTCAGTACCTAAAGCTATAGTCACTACCACCCTACTCATTTTGAACATCGCTGGCATGTACCACAAGTCCAACGGCTGATGTGAAGTCACTGTCTGAGAGATTCCTGTTACAACTCATCCAGAACCCTGGGAAAATACTATTCACCCAAGAGCAGGAGTTGACCCTAGTAAGAACATCCCTACACCTAAGGAACTTTTCACCTGAACTTCTGTTACCTGACAGAACAACCATCTCTTGCTTCAAACTGAAATTCCTCCATCTTCCACAAAAGTTCATTACTTGTTAATTACTGTCATTCATTACTACTTATTTATTACAAAAATTAGGAGTAGGCAAGAAAAAAGAAATCTGCCTGGGACATGTTAAAGAAGTAAATGCCACATTGTTCCAAAGTGTCTCTTCTGGTTTTATTGTACTCTTTTAAGGGTGATTTGTCTTCTCTTTTCCTTTTTTCTAATCAAAGTATTTTTTTTTACTTTTCTTCTTTTTCCCCTAAGAGAAGAAATTTCTATGAAACTATGCATAAGCAATCACTTTAAGAAAAAGAATAGCCAATCTGGAATCATTTGTTGTGAAATTGTTGCTTTACAGACTTATTAGAAATAAAACCCCTATTCCAATAGTGATTCTGTGGATTGAAGCCAAATTAATTTCCAATAACATTATTTTATGTCACATTCCTCCTTAGTTTCCTATTGCTTACCTGTCTCATTTAAACTACTCTGATTACATTGAAGGTAGCATCTAGTAACTACCTTGCACCTAATTCTGCTTCGGTCAACACAAACTGTGTTCCAAGCAGCAGATTTCCTTACTGAGCTACATTTACTCTTGCTCTCCCTACACCTCCACACATAAGCCTTGTTCCTGTCCACTTAGCTCTCAGTTTCAGTCCCTTTATTAAAATAAAATTTGAACTTTTTACTCCTGGCCAGGCAAAGCGGAGGATTCCTGGATATTTAGGACAGGATCCTCATCTCGCAATAGGTTATGTCTCTAAAAGGCAAGATGAAACTCACAGGTTAGTAACTACCAGAGCAGAACAAGTACCTTAACAAGGACACAGGCCAGCCCTGCTTCAGGGTCCATTAAGAGGTAATGACTCTTCAGCTCCTTCTCTACCCCATGGCATTCTGTTTTGAATATTTTTTAAATTCCCACCTCACCCACAATGTTTACCTAAACCATGTCTGTCTCCAATGGGCTTTCTGTTCCTGGAGTTTATAGAATAATCAGCAATAAGGAAATAAAACCCTGAATTGTAAGTCTCACCCTGCTCTCAGTACTCCCTCTTGGGCTGACATCACCTCCCATCATAATGTTTACCTTAAAGCCAAGGATTCTCTCCTCTTGGTTCTTTTCTTACCTCACTATGTAGACCAAAGTAAGTAACTATCAAAGACATTGATTTTTTTATCTAAATTTATAGTGTAATATCCTCACTTCATAAAGATCTAATTTCAATCATTTCTTTTAAAAAATAACATAACTAGTAAAAGGGCTAAAATAAAAACTTTAATGGGAACATTTTTGATATTTTATGGAAAAATATGGATCACATATGGCTAGTAAAAAGAATTATCAGTTTATTTTAGTTTTGATTTTTTTAAATAATAATTAATTCCATTCATTCACTCACTAACTCGACAATTGTATACTGTCTACCTTCTCTGGCAAGTGCCTCCTTCATCATGTGAACAAAATGGACTGTTTTGAAGAGCTTCTGTTCCAGGAATTCTCCAAGGGAGATAGAATCCTTGACTTTGACCTTCAAGTGTTCCCTGAAGTTCCAGAACCACTGGATCATCGGCCTGGAGCCCCAGGCCACAGTATGTCACGCTGAGCACCTCTAAGCCAGGACTATCTATTCTGTTCTTCATAGGGTTTTCTCCCTTTGCTTACCAGATCTCTGGTTTGCGAGGTGACATGACTGCTCACTGCTCAGCTGCAGCTGGCAGCAAACAGGAGGGAGCTACACAGAACACATGTGAAAATGTGGGTCTCCAAATTTTATTTATTCTCTAAGATTTTTGTAGTTTTTCAAATAAATATAAGCATTAGAGTTTCTGAACTTCTCCTGCCAGAGTCTGATCACATGAGAGTTTTCTGTGGCTCCTGCAGGAGGCAGCAAACTCCCCCAGAAGTAACACACAGCATTTCCACCCATGCATTTTAAAGACTGCCAGCAGAACACGGAATTCACCAAAAATGCCCCAGGATTATCTGTTTTCCATTCTGCCCTTTGAGGATTCATTTGTCCTACAAGAAAAGAAATTGTATTTCCTACTAACTGAAAGCCAAATTACCGGAGAAGTCCTAAGAAATTCTGGAGAGAAGAAAGAGACTGGAGGACTGGGAGAAAGAATCTAAACCTGCCTCCATTCCCACACACTCAGCCTTCTGTTAAGAAAAGGAAATCTCAGAAGCAGCTAGACTAACACATGAAAATGGTATGCTTCCTTTATTGACAACTGGGAAAAAATGTATCCAAGGACAGTCACAGAAAGTGTGGCTATATTTAAACAAAAGATAGCAACACAAAAAAGATTTGGCTAGTGAGGTTCCCCAGACACAAGATATTATAAGCCAAGGATGATGGGCGCTATTTTAGTTTTGCACTGTCATGGCAAGGGGTCAGCTCTTCAGAAGAATCTTGACAAGGGATTTCATTGACCTCACAATACATTTTATGCTTCTCCTAGAAATGTTTAATGTCTATAATTATGTGTCAGCTGCCTGAGAGCCTCAGAACCCAAGTAACTGCAGTTATGCGAGAGGGAACCGTTTCCAAAAAGAAAGCTGGGATTCTACTGTCCTCTGCTGGACACACAGGGTAAGGACTCTTTCTGCATTCCTTTCAGGGGAATCTTGGGCAGCTGGGGACTCTTGGTCACAACAGTCTTGAGCACATGATTCTTAATCTACATCATGTGTACGTGCACCACTCTCACAGAAGCCTGGATAAACCTGTGCGCATTTCAAGCTGCATTTAATTTAATATTATTAAAACCAAGAAGTGATTTTTTAAATATCAGAATTTTTCCTTTTCAGTGGTTCTTACATCTTTAAGAAGAGATTTTTTTAAATGTGAAACTATCTATTGACATTTGTTCATAATATCAGACTCTTACCAGCCATATGTCAAAAGAGCTATTTCTTGTTTCACAAGTGACATACAAACCATTAAGGACATTTAGGTATATTTGTTTCACAGTTTCATTTTGTTGTTTTGTTTTATAGGGGTTTTTTTGGTTTGTTTGTTTTTTGTGGTACCAGGGATCAAACTCAGGACCTCGCGTTTGCAAGACAGGTGCTGGAACTATTGAGCTAAAATCCCTGTGCCTCGTTTTGTTGTTTTGAAACCAATGCACCTTTAAATATTATCTTTAAGTATAAATTTCAATGGAGTTTAATTAGTTTAAAAATCATTTTGTTTGTGATCATGCATATACAACCTTAGCACCAAACACAGCCCTGTGAAAACTTCTTCTTTCAAACCAGAAAAATCAGTGTATCCAATTTCCAGCCTTTAGTACTTCACTGTAAAGGCATGTCACCAACTGACTTGCAATCCATCCTAATTCCCTGGAAGCTGAGGGAAATGCTGACTAAGCCTTTCCTCTACAACCCCCCCCCCCAGCTGCAATTCCATGTAACTTCACAATACAAGGCACACATAATTATCTGCTTTCATTGCATGTCTCAGGATGCACACACAGAAGTGGCTCCCAGGGGATGGGAGGGTAGCTCAGTGGTGGAGCACTTGCCTAGCATTCCAGAGACCCTAGGTTCAACTCCAGCACTAAACAGGAGGAGGAAGACAAGCATTCTCCCTCCCACCTACCCAATGTTTTAGACTCCAGAAATGGAATTTCACCCCTGCATCAGACTCTTGACATGATTCTTCTAAGCTAGATAGAGAAAAATGAAAGGAAAAGAATACCTGCGGCCTTAGCCTTCCTAGTGCTACAATCTAGCCATTATTTTGGGCAAATCAAAATATTTTTAAGCCTTTGTATAAACATTCAAACAATGAGAATAGTATTAGTGCTACACCTTCACCACTTCATGGTCATTCAAATGGATTCTTGATAGTGAAAAAAAGTGCTTAGGTTAATATTTTTTAAATGACTATTTGGATTTAGAGAATGAGCTTTAACTGTACACACAGACAGAGCTGAGTACAAATCCAAGTTTTACCACTTGCCAACTATATAACCCTGTGCAGTTCAAAGCCCACGTTCCCTGACTGTGAAACAGAACAGTATGGTCACCAATCGGCTGAGGCTTCCTCTTTTGTTCAGTTTGGGTAGAAATCGTTACTAGGTAAAATGCAGCTCTTTACAGCACTGACAGCCCAGAGCGTTGAGTGTTTAGTGGCACTCCACCACTCCGCTGCCAGCTGGAGCCAGCAACTGCCAGCCAGCCTCAGGAATTCCAGCAGTGACCAGAGATGGTGGCTTCCAGCAGTCCTCCATTACTCTACAACGTTTTCTGGCTACTGGCTGTCTGCAGTGTTTCCGGTCCCATCTCCTAATCACTTTCAGTGCCAGTAGTCACTGGTCATTTGTTGTAATAGGCAGAGCAAACTGCTTGAGAATAAAGTTGTGAATAGGCAAAAATATGCCACCCAAAACAGGCTTTATTAGGACAGAAGGTGGAACAGTGCATGGACTGACTCACCGAAGAAATGGAGGAAGTTGCTTATATAGAAGAAAGAGGCAGGTTCTTCCATGTGTAGGGTCAGACTTTCCATTTCCTCTTCAGGAAAAGATGGGCTCCTTGCTGACCTGACAGAGGACGGCTGAAGAAGTTACCTAGAGAAGCTGGGGATGAAGCTGTCTGGCTGGGTCCATAATTTAAGCTTGCTGAGCCCAAAGTAGGGTCTCCTGTGAGACGTGATACCGCCATACTAACTGTGAGGCATGTGAGGCACCCCACAAAACAAATCAAGAAATCAAAACAACCTCTTGGGGAGCATCCAGGGTCCTTCTCCTATGTCAAGACAAAGTCTGGCAAATACTCAACAGATGCTGAATAATTTCTGTCTTCCTGATTGCCTTTAAATGTGATTAGCTCTTCATCTATTGAAGAATTTACATCTTTTTGAGAAAAAGAATTCAATACTTCTAAGGTTCACTTCCACTCCTGTACTTAAAAAATTATTATACAAACGTTTTCAAAATGCTTAGCAGATAGTGGAAAGTAAAAGAACGCTTCTATGTACCATTAAGACTGTAGAAACTGGAAGAAGCTTAAAGTGAAATTCTTTCTGTTCTCTTATTACAGAAACAACAAACATTAGCCCAATGGTTCGCCCAACGAAAGCCAAGACTAGAATCATAGCCCAGAAGACATAAGAAAGCTACATTAACTCAGCTGCAGCTGAAGTCTTCCTAGAGATCACGCTGCTAGACATGCTGAGCTAGCGATGTGGGTTTGGCAGATTGAGCCACTCCTCGGGTCCATAGATAGGGTGAAAAACCAGAGACCTCACCTGGCCAAGGAACTACTACTACACAAGCATTCTTAGAGAGATTTTTACTCTTTGTAGAAATAAGCATATCACGTTACATATATTTTTAAAATTCTACAGGATTCATGTTTTACACTAGGAATGCGAATATATTACCGAAAGATGCAGCTGAACACATTAATGTTTAACAGTAACTAAATAATAAAACCATTAGGTCTGAAGAAGAGAGATAAATTACTTCTAGCAGACTGCAAAAGCAATGATGTTTAACCCCAGAAATGCTCCGTCTCTCGTCTTCCTGTGTTCCACACCCACTAGATTTGTCAGAGTGGGGGGATATTTTGAAGTATTGCTCATCCAGTTGAAATCATAATTTCCCTTCTACCACATTTTAATCTTTCCTAAATTTATTATAATATTCAAAGGCCCTGTTAAGATCTATTTTGTAATAATTACTACAATTCAGTCTTTACTGACATCTAGCATCCTCAGGATCCCACTGCCCAGAATTTATTATGAAGATATTTCACTATAAACATAGTTGTCTTTCAGATATGAATACAAATCGCACCTTGTTTGATCTAATTAGATTAGGCTGCAGTTCTGAGCCATCTCCCCAGATGAATAATGGGTGGCCTGACGTGTGCCATTTCTTCCTTAGCGGCTTCCCAGCAAGCCCTCCCACCCCAATTTCACAGATTCCCTAATTACTCTTTCTGGTATGTTTGTTTGTTTTCTTGAGTGATTAGTTTAACAGAATTTTTGTCTCAAGAGTGACTTGGATTTGCCAGTGTTGATTTATTTACTTGCCAATGCTTCAGCAGCAGCAACAAGCTTTTGCATTACAAAACAGAAATTATTACCATTATATGCACGTATAGACTCATAATTATAAATGAAGTTAAAATGTCCTAAAAATTTCTGACAATATTTTGTGATATCTTGTGTCATGCACCTTCTGAGAAAATACTAATATAATGCATGACTCCTTTTAGGATTATTGACTTCTCAAAATGGCACTGTACAGATCCAGCCTTTTCAAACACTAACCAAACATATATTAAGAAAAATACTCCACCACAGAGAACAATACATAAACACAAATCAAAAACTTCCTTTTAGCTACCTACATCAACATGTATATTAGGCATGTCTCCTCCTTAAATTATAAACCAGGAGGCATTCCTGCTGGAGAAGTTCATAAACAGCCAGGCAACCTTCCCATATGACTTACCACATATGCCTTTCAATATTTATCTGCATCCCACAAAGACTTGTTTTGAAGCCTCTGTTAATTCCTAGAAGTAGGAAAATCAGAATATTTATTAAAAACCATTCACAATGCCTTACTATCCTCAAAATTTATTCAAAAGACCACCTTGGAAAGGATGTCCTTTTAATAAAATAGTCACTCAACCCTTTGAGTGGGCTCCCAGGGAAGATCTGTGAAACATCAAATTTCACAGTGTAGCTATTTCCAAAATTGAAATACACTTACTCTCCATATCCTTTGTTGGTAAAATAGAAACTCTCGGAAATGGACTTTTGATTTGCTTCAGTATGAAAGGAAACTATTTTTCCCCTTTGCTTATTATAAAACCAAAAAAACTTTTATTCATAGTTAAAATAAGAAAACAGTCTGGGAAATTAAATCCCAGAAGCAGAGCTAATGAATGATTTTAACATTCTCACCTGAATAGTGTGAATTTTCCCCCCTCCAAAAAATAGTCTTTAGTGACAAGAAATGCTCTTGAAGACTGGTTAGACTCCTCCTGCATGTGCCTGTGATTCACACTAGCATCCTAAACTCTCCACTATGTGAGAGAGGCAGAAAATCTGAGATATGAGCTCGTTTAAGAACTCGATTTTTCCCTGAGACCTATCTACAAAATCTGAGAGAAAAGTACATAGATAGATGATAAGCAGATAGATAGATAACAGATATTTGCTATTACGATATATTGTATAGTAATATATATTTGATTAGCTGCTATAACATAATTTGTATATTATATAATAAAATTTTTTATATTTAGCTAAAGATAAATATTTTAGTTATCAATCTCTACTTAGTCTCAGCTCTAGTTTACTTCTCAGATTCTTCATAAAATTTCTTAGCATATTAGAAAGAAGACACGTTTTCCTACGAGAACAAATTAACCCCCCAAATCCCGAGGGCTTACCACAATAACGAGGTATTTCTCATTCAAGCACTGTAGGTCAGTGGAGGCTGTGCACCACCTAGCTTTTCAGAAACCCAAGCGACAAACATTTTTACCTTCCCAGGAAGTGCCCCACTGGGAGGCCCCATGGAAGGCCAGAGCAAACTTAGAGGAAAACATCCCATTGCTGCTCTGTACCCAGAACTCACACAAATGACTTGTACACTCAGCCGCAATCAGTGCAAATCGCCTGACTAGAATGAAATCTGTGACATGTGAGTGACCACAGAGATACTCAAAGTGCAATAAATGCTTCTGAAACACCCAGAAGCTTTTTTTTTTTCTGATGGTCAGAAACACTCCAGCTTTGCAGAGAACACCTGCCAGAAAAACTCTCCCTCCTCCTATTCACTTCTTGACTTCAGAATTGAAAGCCATTAATCAAATTGACTCTTGTTTTTGAAACAAAACAATATTTGATTTTTTATTAAAGAGGCATTGCTGAAAAATTAAAAGTTCTTGCTTCAGAACAACTGAGTGATCTGAACCTAGGTTGAGCTTTTGTTAGCCATCGTACTGAGCCTTCCTGTGCTTTGGGCATTTTGGCATTAATGACAATCTGCTTGTTACAGGAAGTGTCCTAAATTATAACCTCCTTGAGAGCAAGGTAACATATCTCAGTACTTCCCTCAGCCCCTAGCACAGCATCCTGCACAGAAATGCAGCCGATTTACAGCTACATCAGAAGTCCTTTCCCTGCGAGGTATATCAGATATTCCTTCTCATCAGGGAAGAGACAGCATCTGTCAAGCACTGACTCCTATATAGAACTGCAAGTTGCGGCCATGGCTTTTTACATTTGAGCTTCACTATTTCAGATTCAATCCTGTGGTCCTGGGCTCAGGCAGACTCTTACACAGATTAGGACATGAAGCTTTGATTAACACATTGATCTGAAAGTAACCCCACATTAACACTTGCACAGGAAACTTTGATGGATATATTTGATCTTCTTAAAAAGGGGATAAAACTTTCTGTTCACTTCATTTCATTCATCATCTCTACAAATCTAAACCAAGCTTTATTTTCTTATCTAATTGCATCCACCTTTCTCCATTGGATGTTAGATATCATTTAATCTAACCTTGCCCCATTTTTCTATCCTCCTATGGACCAATGCTTGCAAAGACTTGCATTAACAAGTAATGTGCTTTGGCCTAAACATGATTCTCCTCTCACGGAGATAAGTTTAGAAACTTATGAAAATTTTGAAGCATTTTTCTTTATAGCCCTAAAAATCATTTTCATTTTCCCCACAGAGGGACAGGCCCATTTCCTGCCACAATCTCCACCACTACTCTGCAGTGCTGAATTTTAACCACTTGTGATTTCTTCAACCAATGGAGCATGACAGAGTGACTGGGTAGGGCTTAGTGAGTCATAAAAGATGATTCTGGTTTTTTTGTTGTTTTGCTTTGTTTTGTTCTATTTTTTAACACCAGAACAAGCTGCTTAGAATAGCATGACATCATATAAGAAAGACAACTGACCCAAAGCTCTCAAGAAAACCAAACCACATGGAAAGGACAAAGAGAAGCACTGGGCTCACTCAGGAAGCAGAGAGAGCAAGATGGAAACACAGGCAAGGATATTTATTAATGGTTTCCCAAGAAGAAACAGGTAAGGCAGGACGGGAATGAGCTATTTCAGTGACCTTGGAGTCCACGGAACCGTCTCTAGTTGCTTAGTGCCTGGTTCTGGGATGACTAAGACAGCAGTGCTCCAGAGCAAAGGAGGAAGCAAGGGGCGGTTGAGTTATGTGATTTCGATCGGTTGTTTTGCAACTCAAAGGTGCACTTAAAGGTGATTCTTTTTCCATCCCTCAAACCCGGATAACTCTGTGGGAGCAGAGGGTAATCCCTCTAAAGCCTGCAACAACATCTCAAATTGTCAAAGCATCTAACACATATAGCTGATATAATCTCCAAAACATTTAGCCCCTTTTTAGTTCCATGTTGCTTTTTACTAACGTAGTAAACTAGGTCCACTTTAACCTGACTCCAAGAACTAGTACCTCCTGTCTTATAAGAAATAAAGTTAGCGGCACACCTCAGTGAGAAAGGGCATCAACTTCAGAAAATCTATCCATTAAGTAGCTGCCCACAGACTCCAATTAGGCAGGTCCGACATCAGCCTTGTTAAAATACCTAGGTGAAGATTTAGGCACGAAAATCATCAGAAGTGTGTGCAGGTGACCAGTGTTTTCCATCCAAGTTACACTGATTTTCTGTCACTTTCTGGACCTAGGTTAGCTGGGCCAGTCTCAGTGTGCCACAAACATTTTATAAGCACTGAGAAAGCCAGGTCTTCATTTCCATTTTTTCCCCCTCATGTTAAATTTCTCCCTTTCTTCCCTTTGCTTAACCAAAGGCTACCATATTTTTAAATTTTTATTAGGACATATTTTATTGGTACATTATATAAACATATCACAATTATACTCCACATTGAGAATTTGTACCAGTATAACCAGTATATGACACAACTTAATTCTCATTTTTCCCCCTCCTCTACCCACCCTTCCTCCCACCCACCCCTATATTCACAAGCATTGTTTCCTTTTTTTTTTTTTTTTTTTTTTGAGACAGGGTCTCACTTTGCAGTTCAGGCTGGCCCTGAGCTCACTATGTAGCCAGGCAAGCCTTGAACTCAGCAATCCTCCTATCTCTGCCTCCCGAGTGCTGGGATTACAGGCGTTAGCCACCACGCCCGGCTGTTTCCTTTTCTTAACATCAATTTTTTTCTTTCTTCATTATTTACCCCTAGGCCCCATTAATTAGTACATATTTTAAAAGCTACCATGTTTTAAAAAGTGGAATTTAAGGGAAAATAATCAGGGCTTTCTAAAGGATAAAATTATGCTAAGTCCATCACATATTATTTAATTTAGTCTCCTGTTAATCAGCTTCCTATCCTTGCAACCTAACATAAACAATTTGAAGGAGAGGGGCCGGGGATTTAGCTCATGGCACCTGCTTGCCTTGCAAATGCAAGGTCCTGAGTTCAACACCTAGTGTAGGAAAAAAAAAAGCGATTTGAAGAGGAAAGGTTTATTTTTGGCTCACAGTTTCAGAGATTTCAGTGGTCCATAGTTGCTGGCTTCAAGGGAGAAACATCACAGCAGAAGGTCATGGTGGAGGAAGGTAGCTTATACCATGACAGCCAGGAAGCAAAGAGAGAGAATAATAGCATGTTTTAGGTGGTTCTCCCATTCTCCCACTTTTGTTTTACCTGGGCCCCCAGTTAAACAGTGATTTCCCCTCGTTCCAAAGTATCTTTACAAAAATATCTGTGCATAAAGTGGTCCTAAAAAGTATTTTAGTATATGTGCTGCCGAAGCGAGCACCCTAAAAAGTATTAACTATGTCTTTTTCAGAGCAAACAGGTTGCTTACAGTCTTGGAAGACACAATGTCTCTCTTAAAAACAAATGTCTAATATGTTTGCTGCTTGAGTTCCAGAGATCAGTGTCCCTCCAGTAATGTCCATGTAGGCCCAAATGCCTCTAAATCTGGGTAGGGATTGGGGGCAAGTATGTGGCTGCTCATGCTGCTCACTAGGCCATTAGTAGTAATGTGGTTTCTGACTTTGGAATCCTTTGCTTTTCACCAGCTTCTATAAAACTGCAAGAGACTAAATTTCTACCTTGTTGGTATAGCAAAATTTCAGACCTTTTAAACTTTTCATCAGAAATCACACACAACAGAACTCAATGAGATAACAGTCTTGAAACTGTTGAAAGAATGTAACAGTTAACCCAATGTTCTACTCCCTACAAAAAAAAAATTCATTTAAAAATGAAGTTGAGGGCTGGAGGATTAGCTCAGTGGTTCTGGCGTCTGCCTCGCAAGTGCAAGGTCCTGAGTTCGATCCCTGATAACCACATACAATGCTGGGCATGGCGACTCACGCCCACCAGCAATCAATACCACATACCACAGTGCCAGGCGTGGTGGCTCATGCCTGTCATCTCAGCACTCGGGAGGCAGAGACAGGAGGATTGCTGAGTTTGAGGCTTGCCTGGGCTACATAGTGAGCTCAGAGCTAGCCTGAACTACAAAAAGTGAGACCCTGTCTCAAAAAAAAAAAAAAAAATGAAGTTGAAATAAAGAGTTTCTTAAACAAATAATTGAAAATTTCTTTGTCAGCAGATCCACACACCAAGAAGTATTAAAGGAGTTAGTACTCCAGGAAGAAGGTATATACTAAACAGAAACTTAGATTTATGTAAACCATTGAATAAATGACTCCTGGATTCCTGAACCACTAACCCCTGTGTATAGTTGTCATATCCTTTTGAACAGGAGCTGGCTATAGCCAGAGGGCATGAAAGGGGAGAATAAACAGTGTAGCAGGAAGGAGCACCAAGAGAATGTGTATTGATTGCATTGCAGCTAACTCCATCAAACAGTTCCAAATGCCATGACACTATTACAAAGAATATTCAGAATTAAAGTAATTCAAATATGGAGGTATTGATGAATGTATTCATTGTTAGATCTGTCACTGCTACAAAAGGAATCCAGGCTGCACCTGAAGACTTGAGCTTACATTGGAACAAGTAGAGTAAACTGGGAAAGAAAAAATATTGTATGTGTTGAGGGATTCACTTGAGGAATCTTACATGCTTAGTAGAAACAAGCAATTACCTCACAGTGGAAAGTATGTCACCTTATTAGTTCTTATAGGTAGTAGAAAGCTTGAGAGATTTATATATTCATTTGGATTGTGTGCTTTTTGGGCTATGCCAATATCTATGAGCAGACAACATGAGGTATTAATTGTCACCAGTAGCATTTATCTTCTTCCTGCACAGTAAGAGACCTCCCAGACCCTGTGGGCCCATAGGACTAGATGACAGCTTCTGGCCAAGAAATGTGACCAGAAGTTGTCTGGGTCATATTCAGCCTGAAGCCATGAAAACCCTCTGTGTTGCACTTCGGCTTCTCTTTCCCTCGTCCAAGAATGCAGGGTGTCATCTGTAGAGTCGGTAGATCAGCAAGATAAAAGCAGTCTGAGCCACTGAGTCATCGCAAGGGGGACAACTGCTTTGAGCAGTTGCCCAGACTCAGAGAATCTATATACTTTTTCTTTTTTTGCATGAAGGCACTAGAAAAATAACAAGAAGTGAACAACTTCCTAATTTTTTTTTTTTACATAAAGCATTTTCTATATCTTTAGAATTTCTTAAACACACAAGACAAAAAAAAAAAACTTTGGATGCATTGTTTTTTTAACTTTTACTATGTCGGCAAGCCTTAGGCCATCTTAAATTCTGACCATTTTCCTTAGTGCAGCTACAATAATAGGCCCAACCTGCACAATCTCACTCGCTCCCTAGTTGCAGAGCAGCACAGTACTAAAAAGCAAAGTCCCTAATGTGATGAAAATCTCTGCAGTTCACAATCAGTTCGAAATGTTGTGGGCTCACAGCCAGAGAACATTTTTACACCGGGTCTTTTTTTCAACACCCTAAATTAACCAGCTGGAATTCTCTTTTAAGTGCCAACATACTCAGCCTTTCAGAATGTAAATTTTTTTTTCTTTTAATGGGAGATCTGCCTCTCATCATAAAGATGGAACAATGCATTTTTTACTTTTCCCAAAAAACAGACTTTTTTGATACAATAAGCACTGAGGAGGGTAAAGACAGATCCCAGACCACTTGTTTCAGGCAGGATATATGGATGCTGTACAAAGACCAAAGTACACCGTGGGAGCATTGGCTGTCACTGACCAAAACCCACACAGTAACACTCAGATCTGCCTCATGTGGAGTAAGTCAAAAAAGAAGAGCTGCCTTAAACGAATAATCAAGCTAAAATCTATTGATAAAAAAGAGTTTTATGCTAAAAGAGCAGAAGATGTGGCACCATATTGAAAAGATGAAGCTGGACATATTCTTCAATGTTTCTCAAAATCTCATTTGAGGCCCGGAGGGTTAGCTCAGTGGTTCTGGTGCCTGCCTCACAAGCACAAGGTCCTGAGTTCAATCCCCGGTAACCACATATAATGCTGGGCATGGAGACTCACGCCCACCAGCAATCAATACCACATACCACAGTGCCAGGCGTGGTGGCTCATGCCTATAACCCTAGCACTCGGGAGGCAGAGACAGGAGGATTGCTGAGTTTGAGGCTTGTCTGGACTACAGAGTGAGCTCAGGGCCAGCCTGAACTCCAAAGTGAGACCCTGTCTCAAAAAAAAGGAAAACTGCACATCTATCATATGCCAGTCTCTGCGATTACCCAATCTATGCAATAGATGACATTTGCAAATTCCTGTATTTTGTCCTGCATGACATTTCCTTTTCTCAGTGTATTAATGGGGAAATCCTGGAGAACACAGACCCCAGAGCCATACTGCTTGTGGTTCTTTCCACAGTCTCATCCTTACCAGCCATGTAACCTCTTCCTCTCTGTGCTTGAAAACCCTCACATCCAAAACGGCAATGATGATAGTCATTACTAACATGTCAAGACATGGAACGCACTAAGAGCAGCAGCTATAAGACAACAGAGGCTCAATCTCCCAAGTATGATGAGCTATTATTATTTTCTTACCCCAACTTCAGAACAGCAGCTCCTCTTTGCCTCAGAGAAGGTACATAACAGAGAAGAAAGTGGGAGTGTTGCAAAAAGAATCACTCTTAGGCCCCAGGGGAATGAAAGCTCCGCCTCCCAGTGGGGAGGCTCTGGGTACAAAGCTGGCCAGGAGACCTGAACCCCACCCAGAAACTGCTTCCCACCAGGCCCCTATGCCTGAGCAGTCTGGAAGCTTCCTACATACTTCATGAACATGACTCCTGGACTCTTCTCCCCGGCCTGCTCTGCAGGCACCTTCTATCAGTGGCACAGCAGGACATTCATGTCATCTCTGTAGTCAACCAGAACCAGAACGCGGAGCTGCTCCTCTCCACATCAGAACTCCTTTCACCCCCAGACTGCCAGATGCCTGACTTGCCCTGAATTTACTCAGCTAGTCATGGTGCCCAGTAATCTTTTACCTGTTCTCTAAATTCGTGATTTCATTTTTTTTCTTTTTTTCCCCCTTATTGAGTTTATTGGCACATTTCAGGTACATGTTGTTACCACACTCATCATGGTGAATTTGAACCTGTACATGATGTATCTTCTCATTTTTCCACATTCCCCTGACCTCCCTATAACCTCTCACCCCGGTAACCACATACAACAATACTGGACGTGGTGGCTCATGCCCACCGGCAGTTAGTACCACATACCACAAATGCTGGGTTTGGTGGCTCAAACTTGTAATTCCAGCACTCAGGAGGCAGAGGCAGGAGGATTGCTGAGTTCCAGGCTTGCCTGGGCTACATAGTGAGCTCAGGGCCAGCCCGAAGTACAAAGTGAGACCCTGTCTCAAAAAAAAAAAAAAAAAAAACTATTGCAGACTTTGCTACACAAACCTCAAAGCTGGAAGGCCTTGGAATGAAGTGTTTTAAACCCAAAAATAAAATCTTCCAACCCCAGCTACATATTCTGCAAAACTTTTCTTCCAAACTGGTGGAGAAATAAGGTATTTTCATGACAAGTAGCACCTCAAAAACTTCACGAGCACCCCGCCACCACTATCAGCACCACAATTCTCAAATGTATCCTGCAAAGAGACAGTGAAGCCAAAAATGTCAATAACTCATACAGAATGAATACACTAGGTGGGATGAGCAGCCACCCAAAAGGAAATCAACAACAGGAAAATAATGCAATGACAGGAATAAGTCACTACCTTCAGTAATAATTCTCAGAATGAATGGTTTCAATTAACAATCAAAAGACAGATTTCCAGGACGTATTCAGAAACAAAACACAGGGCCAGGGATTTAGCTCAATGGTTCCGGCATCTGCCTCGAAAGTGCAAGGTCCCAAATTCTATCCCCAGTACCACATACCACAGTGCTGTGCGTGGTGGCTCATGCCTGTAATCCCAGCACTCAGGAGGCAGAGGCAGGAGGATGAGTGAGAGTTCCAGGCAGCCCTGGGCTACATAGTGAGTTCAAGGCCAGCCTGAGCTACAAAGCAAGACCCTATTGAAAGAAAGAAAGAGAGAGAGAGAGAGAGAGAGAGAGAGAGAGAGAGAGAGAGAGAGAGAGAGAGAGAGAGAGAGATGGAAAGAAGGAAAGAAGGAAAGAAGGAAAGGGAGAGAGAAAGGAAGAAGAAGAAAAAGAAAGAACAATACAAAGTATACAAAAAACAAGTTTAATTCCAAAAAAAATCACAGATTAAAAATGAAAGGATAGAAAACAATATTCCATGCAACCAAAGACAGAAAAAAAGCAGGAGTAACTATCCTGATTTCAGACAAAGGGATTTCAAGCCAAAACTGATCAGAAGAGACAAATAAGGCCACTCTATATCAGTTAAGGGAACTATCCATCAGAAAGATGTAATAGTTATTAATATATATGCACAAACTAGAATGCCTGACTATATAAAAGACAGACTAATGGACATTAAACATCAATACAATTGTGATGGGAAACATCCATATCCCACTCTTATAAGTGGACAATACAACTAGATTTTAAAAATTAACAAAGAAATATCAGAGTTGAACCCAGCCTTTAAACAACTTAACTTAAAAGATACAGAGTATGCAAGAGAATACACATTCCTCTCAGCAGCACATGAGACTTTCTCCAAAATAGAGTACATACTAGCCCATAAAGAAAAGAATTAAAACTATACCATGTATATTATCAGGTCATAGTACTATTAAACTACAAATTAATGCCAAAGGAAACCACATAAACTATGCAAACGTGAAAATTAAACAATACCCTCTTAAATAATCAATGGGTGACATATGAAATTAAGGAAGAAACTACACAGTTCCTATAGGCAAACAATAATACCAGGACAACAAACCAGAATCTATGGGGCACAATGAAAACAGTCATAACAAGGAAGTTTGAATTCCACATCAAATAAATACAGCAAGCTCACATAAATACTTGTGACACACCTCTAGGTCCTGGATAAAGTAGAACAAACCAAACCCGAAATTGAAATAAGGAAAGAAATTATGAAGGTCAGAGCAGAAATTAATTGAATTGAGACTTTAAAAAAATACAAATATTCAATGATTTGAAGAGTTAGTTCTTCAAAAGAATAAACAAAATAGGCAAACCCTTAGTTAGTCTTACCAAAATAAGTTAAGACCTAAATCCATACAGTTAAAAATCAAAAAGACAACATCAAAAGGTATTCTGCCAAATTGAGAAAGTCATTGGTAATTACTCTAATAAACTGGAAAATTCAGAAGAAATAGATTTCAACATATATATAAAATACCAAAGCAGAACCAAGAAGATATAGAAGCCATGAATAATTCAGTATCAGTCAATGAAATGGAAGAAATAAGCTACCAAGAAAACCCAAGTCTCTGGTGAATTCACTGCCAAATTCTACAAGAACTTTACAGAAGATCTAATGCCAATAATCCTCAGACTCTAATGAAATTGAAAGGGAAGCAGTCAAGCATTACCCTGATTTCAAAACCAAAGACCCATCAAGAAAAAGAGAAGTATAAGCCAAGCCCTTTAAAGATCATAGATGCAAAAATTTTCTGTAAGATACTGACAACCAAAATGGTTTTTGTTATTGTTTGTTTTGTTTTGTTTTGTTTTGAGACAAGGTCTCACTTTGTAGTTCAGGCTGGCTCTGAGCTCACTACATAGACCAGGCAAGACTTGAACTCAGCAGTCCTCCTGCCTCTGCCTCCCAAGGGCTGGGATTACAGGTGTGACCCACCACGCATGGCAACCAAAATGTTTTTTTAAAAAGACATAATACAACATTACCAAGTAGGATTCATTTTGGGGATACAAGGATGGTTCAACATACACAAAACAATAAATATAATGCACCACACTAACAGAAATGAGAAAAAAATCACATGCTTATCCCATAGAAGAAAAAAAAACGTTTAACAAAAATCCAACATTCACTCATGATAAAAACCCTACAGAAAATAGTAATAGAAGTTCTTATAACATAGATAACAGCCATCTATGGGAAACCAATGGCCAACATCATACTAAAGGGAGAGAAGCTGAAAGCTTTCTCTCTAAAATCAGAAATGAGACAAGAATGTCCTCTGTTACTACTTATATTCAATATAGTGAATCATTAGCTAGAGCAATACAACAAAAGAAGGAAAAGAGATATGGATAGGAAAGGAAGAACTTAACTTATAATTATTTGCTGATGACATCATCCTTTACATAGAAGATCTTCAAAAATTCCTCATAAAGACTCCTAGAACTAATACCCAAATACAGAAGCATAGCAGGTTACAAAGTCAGTGCTCCATATTAAGAGAATTCTTGTCCACCAGTAATGAGTTCACTGAGAGAAAAATTAGGGAAAAATATCTTTCATGATAGCAACAGGAGTAATGAAATACTTAATCTATCTAACCAAGAAAATGAAAGAGCTATACAGTGAAAATTACAGTACAGTACTCTGAGTAGAAGATTGAAGAGAACATCAGAAAATATAAAAGTATCTACTGTTCCTGGATAGGAAGAGCCAATATAGTCAAAATGGCCATACTTCCAAGACTGTTACAAAGATTGGATCCAATCCCAATCTAAATACCAATAACATTCTTCACAGAACTAGGGAAAGTGATCATAAAATTCATATGGGATCAGAAAAGGCCTAGAATAGCAGAAGAAATTCTATTTAATAAAGAAAAGGCAGTGGGCATCATAATCTCCAACACATGTTATACTGCAAAACTACAGTAAAAAAAACAGTGTGGTACTGTAAAAAAAAAGATTTTGGGATAATGGAACAGACTAGAGAATACAGACACAACTCTAGACACACTCAGCTATTATCTTTGACAAAGAAGCCAAATTCTTTCATTGGAGAAAAGATAATCTGTTTAACAAATGAAGCTGGGAAAACTGGCTTTCCTCATGCCAAAGACTGAACCTAGACCCCATTTCTTTACCATACCCTAAACTAAAATTAAAATAGATCAAAGAACTAAACAGTATAACAGAAAAACACCTGGTTTAAGACAAGATAGGTAAAACACTTGAAGACATATATGTAGGCAAAGATGTTCTAAGCAAAACCCCAGCTAGACAAGAAATAACACCGAGAATCAATACATAAGATCAAATAAAAGTAAAAAGTTTTTCCTTAACAAAGAAAACCACCAACAAAGTGAAGAGACAACCTACAGAATGGGAAAAGGTTTTGCCAGCTACTCCTCAGACAAAAGACTAATATCTAGAATATAAACAAACTCAAAAACCAGACCTCCCCCCAATTTAAATACCCAACTAAAAATGGGTACCTGAAACGAATAGACACTTCTCAGATGAAGAAATTCAGCAATAAATTGGCCATTTGAGAAATACAAATTACAAGAACACTGGGATTCCATATCATTCCAAAGAGAATAACCATCATCAAGAAATCAAACAATAAAAAATGCTGGAAAAGCTTTGGGTGGAAAGGCACCCTTCTTTATTATTGGTGGGAGTGTAAACTGGTACAACCACTGTGGAAATTAGTATGTAGTTTTCTAAAAAAACTAAAACTAGAAATTCTATTTGACCCAGATATTCCTCTTCTGGCTTGCTTCCCAAATGAATCAAAGTTATTGTTACATGATGTATGCATACTCTTGTTTAAAGCAATACAATTCATCAGAGCTAAATCTTGGAAGCAGGTCCATCAACAGCTGAATTAAGAAAATGTGGTATTTGGGCCGGAGGGTTAGCTCAGTGGTTCTGGCGCCTGCCTCGCAAGCACAAGGTCCTGAGTTCGATCCCCAGTAACCACATACAATGCTGGGTGTGGAGACTCACACCCACCAACAATCAACACCACATACCACAGTGCTGGGCATGGTGGTTCACGCCTGTAATCCCAGCACTCAGGAGGCAGAGACAGGAGGATTGCTGAGTTCGAAGCTTGCCTGGACTACATAGTGAGCTCAGAGCCAGCCTGAACTACAAAGTGAGACCCTGTCTCAAAAAAAAAAAAAAAAAAAAAAAAGATTTTCTGGGAGGCATTAAGCCTCAAATCATGGCTTAGTGCAAAGAGTTTAACATAATGATCCACCATATTTCCTTTTCAGCACTCAGCTTTTCTTTTACTTACTAACTACACTTCTCCACTTGTACCAGCCCAAGACTACATAAGGTACAGGATCAAATAATGTTCTCAATGAACAATCAGAACTCAGTGAACACTTACTGATTATACAAATAAGCTGACTGAGTTGAATTAGTTCATCCAAATAGATAGGAATGTATACTGATGCTGCAAAACTTTACAGTAGCTGTGCCCTACACTGCTTCTACCTTCAAAGATTTTCTGGAGACCCATTTCCATCCTATATATGTATATCTTTAAGTGTTTTGCTCCGGGGCTGCTTGAAGCCCTGTGTGGGGAAAAAAAAAAAAATACGTCTTACAGATCATATTGAACCACAAAAGAAACTTGTCAGCTAGAGAATTTTTTTCTTAAAATAACAAAATACTTGTCTTTTTGAAAGCTAACCTATGAACCTATCCCTTTGTAGATTATATTTCATTATGCTGTTTTGGTTAGAACTCTGTTTCCCTACACCCTGGGGTACCCACATGAAGAGATAGGTTGAAATAAAATTCTGGTCCATGGACTAATGAAAGTCATGATATTTATTTCCAACACGACCTTTATATTCATTCTGGAACTCTTATTCCTGGAGCTAAAGGTCATACCAAACTCAGGCACTATTTTCTCTCTTTTTCTACCTTTACCACATCAGAGTTTAGAGTCACACAGCAGATATTTATAAATAAATGCAAATTAAACATAAGTGGTGTCATCTTTGACCTCTGCGATTTGACCCATTCTCTCTCCATCAATAGGAAAGATGCCCAGCATTAACATACATTTGCTGGTTGTCAGCCATCAGCTTCTCAGGTTTCTTCTCTGATAACTGTGACAAGCAATCAAATGCAACACAAAACACTTTATCTTTATTCGCTCCTGCAGATAAAATTTATACAAACATGGGAAATTATTATGGTCACAAGGACATGGTGTATGAATCAGACTTCTTTTATTAAATAGGGCTTTAAGTCAAATCTACAAGCTTATTTTAACCCTGTCTTTGGATCAGACCAAGTAGGATTCTAAGATGACTACTTTATAGTGTTAAGAGATAAACAATGGATTGTGTAATATGCTAGACTAAATTAGAGGTAAAAGATTACCAAATGTAGAATCAGAAGTATTAGTATCAGTTCAAGTTAATTATCTGCTTGTATTTCACAAAGATATTTGACCTCCTCATCCTTATTGAGTTGTAGAGATAGGGTGTAGCTCAGTGGTAGGGGACTTGCCCAGCATGTGGGAGGTCCTGGATTGAACCACAGCACCATAGAGAAGAGGGTTTCTACCTACTAATAATGACAACATAATTTCTATATATAATATAGGATTATTTGAGATTCAAAAGGGGTAATATTTATACAATAAACACAAGTTTGTCAACCAAAATATATTATGTCAATCCTAAGTAACAAATGGGAAATCCTCATATTTCCCAACTTCAAGGTACAAATACCCCATATCTTCTCAGATTTCTGTGTATTGGAAATAGATTCTATCGCAGGGAATGAAAATTGCCCTTAATAGCAAATTCACCATTCCGTGAGGCAAAAGTAGTTTAATATAGTCATGTATAAAACCATGGCTAGATAGCTTGAAATATACTTCCATCTAGAGCTACTATTTTGCTGAGTGATTTTAGGATTCTCCTTAGTTAACTGTAAATTTTAATATATGGAACATAGATGATATTCACCACACATAATTTGTGGGACATGTAAATCAATAATACTGTACATTTGCTGTGAAGTCTATTTGGATCACTTTTAAAATCATAAAGGTGGTAAAGATATACCAGTCCTATCTACATATATGAAGATTAAGGCTGTCTAGTGAAGTCCTTAAACACTAGAATTTTTCAAGCAGAGATTGAAGAACTCTGCAAGAAATGTTGCAGGAGAGACTTGGATCTTTGCGGCTTTCAAAGCCAATCTTGATAGTGTGTCAGCCATACACTGCAATTAATAAAGTAACTTATGTCTATTCAAATGAAAATTTTTTCAAGATTCAGATGTGAAATTTTATGCTATATACATCATCTTAGTCCACAACTCTTGGCATTTGCATAATCCAAATACAGTATCTGTCTAAAACATCCCCCAAAAAACAATGTTAAAAGTTTTACAACCAAAGATAAATATGATGTAGAATACTATCATATACACTCATTACTCATTGAAATTTAGTGGTGGGAAATTGGGAGCCTTCACAGTCAGTGATCTCTTTTGGCTAAATGACTTCAGCAGTTCTTCCAGAAATAAAAACATACTCAGAGGTTTACATATATAAATACTTCTTTAGAAGTTATACTAGTTAGATTTTGAAAATAACTTTATGGTTCAAACACAAGGGATTGGTTAAATTATGCATATTTATAGAATGCAGTATTCTGCAGCCCATTAGAATAATGTTCTGTGAAACTTTCTTAACAAAAGGAAATTCTCATGATACATTAAATTTGAAAAACAAGTTTAAAATCAATATATCATATGCTCCCAACTATATATAATGTACAGATATTTCTTGTAGACTTTTTCTTTGTGTTTACACGATCACACGTGCACACACAGAAGACCAGAAAAGATACAGATGCTCCTTGACTTATAATGGTAGGGGTTATATCCCAATAAACCTGCTCTAAAAATATCATAAATCAAAATCCAGCCTATCAAACACCATATTGTGGCAAGTCAGTGTGCTGCAGTGCACTGGTTGTTAATCCTCACAATCATGGGACTGCCCGAGAGATGCATCTCACAGCTGCTGCCCAACATTTCAGGAGAGAGCATCATACTGAATACTGCTATCCTGGGGGAAAATTTAAAATTCAAAATTCAAAGCAAAGTTTCTATTGAATGCATATTGCTTTTGCACTATCAGTGGAAAAGATGATGTCAAGCCATCAGCTGGGAACCATCTGTTTATCAAAATATTTATAATGACAATTATCTCTGATGACAGAATTATGCGTGACTTTTATTTTCTTTTTTATGTTTTGCAGAATTCTCCAGTTTTTCTATAATGAATAAACACTTCTCTAATTAGGAAAATTGTAAGTGATATTTTCCTGTTTAAATTCTCCAAAAAAAGCCTTTCTGAATTTCACAGTCATTGTTTCCCTCAGTGAGTATATTTTGAAGATTCATTTAAGCCAGTGTTTGGATGTATTCTTTTACTATCTTAATTACTACTATTAAGACTGGTGGACATTAAAACTTTATACTGTAGCCGGGCGTGGTGGCTCGTGCCTGTAATCCCAGCACTCGGGAGGCAGAGACAGGAGGATTGCTGAGTTCAAGGCTTCCCTTGGCTACATGGTGAGCTCAGGGCCAGCCTGAACTACAAAGTGAGACCCTGTCTCAAAAAAAAAAAGACTTTATATTGTATATTTTGATGCACTACTTAATTAAACATAATTATTGCTGACCAAAGCTAATTTGTTCTAACATATATTTGCTATTCAAAGATTTATGCTACATGATATGTAATAAGATACTCAATATGTAATAATGTGCAGTATCTTATCTCTTACTATATTCTATGCTGTGCACTTAAACAATATCCAGTGTTTGTGTTTTTTTATGTTAGGCAAGTGGTCTACCACTGAGCTAATCCCCTGCCCTGATATTCAGCATTTTCAAAGGAAGAATAAAGAGGAGTGAGAGGGAATGATTAAATATGGTGTTTCTTTTCTCCATGAAAAACCTAGAACTGACTTCTATCTCTTCAGCATATGTTAATGTTTTTGCAGCACATAGTCCATTCGACAGGACAGGCACAGAAACTGAAGCGGTTTTCCAAAGGCCCGGAGTCAAACAGCGAAAGCGGAAGTCTGTGGATATTACACCAAGCACTCACTGGCTCCAGCAGGCCCTGTAACAAATTCTGTGTTAGATGTGGAAACAGAGGCTGCCTGTGGCATCCTGGTGCTCTCAGGACCTTCTTGAGGAGCCACAAGGATGTGGATGAGCGTGGGTTCAGGGGCCTCGTGGCCCACTTGATCCTGCCCCCTAGCCTCCTGCAGCCCCCTTGCAGCTCTCCCCCTCTCTGTGTGCCAGCTGGGCTGCAGCAGCTGATGACTGGTTATACAAGACTAACAGTGGGTTCTGGAGAAATAAACTACCAAATTACATAAATTTAGCAAATACGTGGTGGAAAACAAAAAAACGTAGAGCAGAGTTTGGTTTAGGCAACAGCCATTTGTTAAATAAACTGTGTCAAATCTGTTTCACGTGATCATTCACAGAATTGGAAGGTGTGGAGAAAATGAATCTGTTCCCAAAAAAATACGCCAGTGAGTTTATAAATTCTGTTTAACAAAGGACCCAGTAAACTCATAAACTCTGTTGAAAAAATTAACAAATCAGGTGTTGGGTTTTTTAAATAACAATGCCCATAAAGTTCCATGATATTTCTAAAGAAATGCCTCAGATTTGCTCACATCTTTGGAACTCAAACTAAAAGTCCTGAGCCAAACTAAAAAGAAATAAATTTCCGGTTTGAGTGATGGTTTGGAGGGATACATGTACCAGCGATGAACGTATTTTGTCTCAACATGGTTTCCCTAAGTGATCTGAACACTTTAAGGGGCAGGCAGAAACTTACTACATGGTTCATTTTTAAGGAGAAAGTATGGTTGCTCTCAGGGCTGAAAATAGTTAATAGAGTGGAGATAACAAAAACTAAGAAAACCTCGGCTTCGCCAGAATGCACCCATAAAGCAAAAGGCCTCACTGCTAAACCTTGCTCCTGCATGCAATTGGTTTTGAAGTCCTCATGACTAGAAGTCAGAAATGTGAGAAGTTAATACACCCTTTGGGGATAAAGTGCATTTCTGATGTTCAGGAAGGATGTTTTCAAGGTGAAATCAAAGCCTATAAACAAACAAAAGAACCATATCAGCTGTGTCAGAAATCTTATCCATATAAATTCTTCACTGCTTAAAATGACAGACTGAAAGCAAAGCCACATGTTGCTTGCTTCACTGCCTGTTGTGGTGGCTTTTAAATCCCTGCCTTCCTAGGAAGTGACCTCATAAGTAAATCTTATAACACTGTCATGAGGAGAAATCCTCATAACACTCAGGTTAATGTGCTTACACTGTAGGAAAGGTCACAAAGAACATTTAATAATCCAAAAGTCCTAAGGGACTTGATGTTAGCTGGGTCGTGGAAGGATTTCTCCAAATGCACATCTGGGATGTCCTATGACATAGGCTGGTGCAGGCCACATGGCTTAATAGTTAAAATATAAGGGCTACAAGTTATGAGGGCTTGGGGATCATATAGCAACTAGCTATTGACCGACGAGCTGACCCTAGACAAGTCATGACCTTGTGGTACTTCAGCCAACTTAGCTGTAAAATTGGGCACCAAGGCCTGATTTTATCAAAACCAGATGTTGTACTCCTGCTCTGTTCTTCAATATCTTTTTTTAATGTGGTTGTGTTATTTCATCCAGAGAACAGCAGTGGCATACTGTAGTCTTCCCTCCAAATGAAAAACCTGGATGGGTTGAATCAAGCCCAGGAATGTTGGCCCTGACGCTGTCCACACCCTAGCGCTCTCCCACCTGGTCAGCCGTATGTCCATCACAGAAGTTGCACTATACTGTATGCTCAAGGTCTACTATTCAGAGTAAGTTAGAATCATTTCTATGAATCCCTGAGAGAAGCCCTGGATAGTATATGAATCACAGAAAAGCCACAATTCACAGCAGATAGATTCCTGTCACTTCTCTTCAGTGCACCACTTTTCTAATTTGTAGGTTCCCTACTGTGGAGATAGGTGATAAAGAACAGCTCTTGAATAGAACAGAGATGCTTCCAGCTGAGTTTCCTTTAATCCAGTTCTCACCCATAACCAATTCTCCCGATTTCTTCTACAGAGCATGCTGAGTAATGCCACTCCAGATGCAGAGCACTGCAATATGCCTGAGGCCTCCTCTTCCCATCCCAGGTGTCACAGGGGTGGATGAGTCTTTTGAGTGTGTAGCCACGCCTGTTTATAGTAGTTGCTAGTGTAATAATCTAAGCAGAGCTAGTATTATTGAAACCAGTCAAGGATGCAAAAAGAAAATTCTTGTTTCTATTTTTTAAAAAACTGAGATGATTTTTTTGAATTACCTCAACAGCAGTGAGTCATGTTTTTAAAATCGTAATCAAAGTAGGTAGAATTCCATACAGATTCTGCTTTTAGGATGCTCTGCAATTATCTTTATCTTCTCACTCCATTTGAGAGAAGTGAAAGGTACATTACAGTGCTACTTTCTAAAACAAAGATAATTGGGTTTATAATCCACCAACTAATTTTAAAGGGCCTGGAGGTCTAGGATTGTATCTCAGTTGTAGATGGTTTGCCCAGTATGTACAAAACTCTGGATTCAAACTCCAGCACCACAAAACTAAAAAGGCCATGTAAAAAAAAAAATGTCTTTAACTTACACAAAAAGACCAGCAAACAAATACATGTGTACATTTTATTTTTTTTTGTTTTTTATTTTTTGCTTTTTTTTGAGACAGGATCTCGCTTTGTAGTTCAGGCTGTCCCTGAGCTCACTATGACGCCCAGGCAAGCTGCCACGAACTCAGCAATCCTCCTGTTTCTGCCTCCCGAGTGCTGGGATGACAGGCGTGAGCCACCACGTCCAGCATTGTGGTATGCAGTGTTGATTGTTGGTGGGCATGAGTCTCCACACCCAGCATTATATGTGGTTACCGGGGATCGAACTCAGGACCTTGCGCTTGTGAGGCAGGCGCCGGAACCACTGAGCTAACCCTCCGGCCCACATGTGTACATTTTTAAGTTCAAATAATATATGAGTGGCTAGCACTTATTCATATGCATAAATATGGATGTGTATACAAAACATGCATTTTACATATGACTGTTCTGATCAACATATAATCAATGCTAATCTTGTCAAATAATATAATTCCTGAAATACTGCATTATTTTCCTAACTGATACCCTCCTGTTACTAGTGGAACAGTAGGTCCACGGTTTCTGACCTTCCTTCCCCTCGAGTATCACACATAGTCACTGGCTCATGCAGACTTCAACTGGGCTGTGGACTGAGGCATTCCACATTTCCCTCTTCAGCAGTCACTGGCGCCAGATGGCAGACAGAGTTCTCCTTGGGAACCCAAGCTAGGCAGAAGGCAGTCCTACTAAAGGGCATGGCTTTGTTCAGTAAGAGCTCCGCATGCTCAGCACTCAGCACCCTGGTAGCAGGGCCAAGGCTGAAGCGCGCCAGAATCCCTGCTTCAGGGAAAGAAGCCACAGCACATTCCAACTGGATGAAACTCCCATAATCTCCCCTTCAGTGACTCATAATCTAGGGCCAATTTTAACACTCAAAGCTGAATGGTTGATTCCTCTATTCCTGGCAGTTAAAAGAACATATTTCATTCGGAAATGCAGTTAAATACAAAATTCGACAATCCTCCATCTGCATTCTCAAACAGAAGTATAAATAAACAAATGAGTCCTAGATTTTACTAATCTTTCTAAAAACTGTTAACTCTTGGCTCTTGGTGAGCAAATGTTCATATTTTGTCAATAATGGCAAAGTCTGACTATAATATTTCTGTGCTACAGAATTCAGCTGAGCTGTTTGAGAAAAAGGAAAAGGACTGCCTCCCGGTTCTGGTAGACCTGTACAAACTCCCAAGGCCGTGAGACCTGGGCACTTAGTCACTCCTTGTCTGAGGACCAAAGAGGGAGAAGTATCATGGACAGCGAAAAGATGAGGTACTTGGAGGGGGAAACTATACTCTACCTAGACTTCTGTCCCTACTTTGTGAAGAAACCCTGCAGAGATACAAAATAAGGAAATTCAGGAGTGCTCCAGTCACACCTTATTATGCCAGTTCCCAAGTGTTATCAAGATACGGCGTGAAATTTGGAGCTAAGAGAAAAAAACCATTTATTAAAAAAAAAACATTGACATTTATAGGTAGCTACATTTTTAGCAGCTTTTGAGGCTTTGATCATCTGCCAGCTGCTTCAAGCAGATTTCTGTTCCATGGGAAAATACAGACCGAGAGAACCAAAGATATTGTAACATAAGCCGCAATGGAATTATCCCGGAGAACGGCAGCAGCCTGGTGTGGTCAGAATAATCGCATCTGAGAAACTCAAAGTGCCAGTGAAAACGCCTCATTTGTTTTTCTCTAGACATAGTCACTGATTCTTTCCAGTTTATCTCAAGGTGGGACTTTAGACCAGGTATTTTTTGTGAAGCAAGATCATTTCTCCACATCCTGAAGCGTTTGCCCGGCAGACACTGTTTCACAGTATGTGGCAGTTGTGTTCTTTACAAGGAAGAATTGGGTTTGGGAAATTTTGCTGTGCTCTGTGTGAAGCCAAACATACATTATAAGCTGTCTGGGCATTTTATCTATTATAATTATGAGCAATTCTTTTGGCCTCAGAAAAAGAAGAAAGAGAGAGAAGAAAGGCAGGAAGGTAGGAAGGCAAGAAGGAAGGAAGGCAGGCAGAAAAGAAGGAAGGAAAGAAGACTCCGGGACTGGAATATAAATGGAAACTAATGTGCATGAGGACATTGCATACATTTTTTATGAACCTGAGACCCTTGAATGTCAGTCTCAGTAAAACTAGGTTTCCTGCTCACTGTTCATGAAGATGAATGCCTCGAGGTGCCACATAATGTCGTGGTGTGTCCATCACGGTTGGTCAGTCAGCAAACTTTAGCAGCTCACCTTAACCCAGTAAGCCCAGGACTTGGATTCTATGTGTCATATTTATATATTTAGAGCTCCGCGGTCCCACTGGATAATAATTCATTACTGCACTGTGAATGCATTAGCTGCATCTAGTGGTGGGGTCTGTTAATTTTTAGCCTTGCTTTTCTCTCATAAGCAAGGGATTGGGGTTTTCAGAGTCTCGGTATTAGGGTAAGAATCACATAGAAATCTTCATATATGTTACATGCAGATACAGTAAGTCTAAAACACAGACCAGCTCTCATGTGTTTAACAAATACTACAGGTGATTCTGGGCCCAGTGGATTGTAGACTACATGTGTTAAAACAGGGAGAAAGGGAGAGAGAGGAGTTAGAGGTGATGCATTTCCTAAAAATCCTCATTATTTTCTGTGATATAAATATGATTATAGTATTTATTCTGCAGCTTAGATGTGGATTCATAAATGTAGACAATGACACTCAAATGGCTCTGTCAGTTAAATGTGGGAAATATGACATTTAGAGCCATTTATTTTAAAAAGCCAAATTCTGTCAGGACAATATGATAGAAATTTCACATGGTATGTTTTGATAAAAGATTATGATTGTTATTGTTGTTATCATTATTATTATACTGGTTTCTAGTTACTGCATTTTGTAAGTTGCCCTATTTGGAATTCCTAGTACAATACCCAAGTATAAATCATGTATATCTCATAGGCCATCCAGACCAATGTGAGCTCAGAAGGCACCTGTATGAAGTTTTTCAAAAGAACTGCAATAAGTTTTACTAGATGTGACAAACCTTATAAAAGTTAAATAATGTCACACTTTATAAGCATTTCATTTAATACGACTGAACACATGGAGGGCATTGAGGATGATATTTAATTTTTTCCACATGCGGATTTAATACCACACAAAAGTTCCAGTCCCAGATTGCTAATTTTCTACCATGTGGTAGCCATTTAGTTGTATTTTTTAAAACACTTACCAAATTACAGAGTAGAGTTTCAGAGGCAGCAGCTATGAGTAAGTTTAGGGTGTACGGTAACCCTCTGGCTTAGTGCTGGTTCCCACAGAGAGATCGTAAATCTCGATAGTATTTTTATGACAGCACTCACTGGTTTTTATAGAAATGAAAATGTGACTTTGCAAAACCACATGCTAATGTACACCTAAAAATAGATTTGATTCATGTGACTTCTTCTAATTCTGACCAATTTTAGCCACTTATGAAAACACAAACCAGCACCTAAGATTCGGCCTTTAAGAATGGTCTATAAAGCTTTCAAAGAAACTTTTATTTGGAATTTAAAGCCCATAGTAGGAATTTGAAAAAGTGAACTGGTGGAGAGTTTCCCACTCTTGAGATGTGACCTCAGATATGTCATTTAACTTCTTATGTCCATTACATATTTTACTTTTAATTCAAACAATAATATTTGCCATAATCAAACTAGGAGTGAAACTAGAGGACAACTATTTCCCAATACCAGTTAAAGTTTATCTTCTACAACAACAAATAGACAACTCGGATCTTCAACAACCAAAGCCAAAATCTATTTTCTTTTTAGTCTTATTCTAAAATAGCATTGAATAATTGAATCAATTTCATGAAGAAATGCTCTTTTGTCCCCTTCTAAAGAGACAAAATTTCACTGGCAGCAGGCAAAGATACAAATCATTGACTACCAGAAACACTAGCTAATATGATAAATGCACAGGAAAGTACTGTGAAAACTTTAAAACCCCATCCAAATGTTATTAATTACTATTAATCCAGTGAGGATGAGCAGAAACCTGGAACCAGAGACTACATCTGGATTCTAAGGTCAGAAACAAAGATACCACACTGTATACTTATTTGATGATTCATGCCCATCTGTCCCAGAATTTTTTTAAAAAAAAATACTCTTTCAAAACCATTGACTCCTGGTAGAACATATTTTATCTCCCAGAACCAATTACAGTTAATTCTCCCGAGTTGAAATGGTTTGGGACCAAATCTATTTCACACATAACTGAATGCTCTGGGCAACTTACCCAGGAAAACTCAAAATATATACACAGGACTCTCCGTGGAGCCTCATAACACAGTGTGGGCAACAAGCATAACAGTCCAATTTTCAGTCTTGCAAACGTAGCAGGAGCAGTCTTAAAAATGGGAGGAGGGTTGCCAAGGTTCTGGAATGATCTCTGCCCTGCCCGGGACAAAGAGTTCATCATGGAATCAAAACTCAGATGTACTTTTAGTCTCATGTTCTAGGACTAATTCAATCTTTCTCACTAACATCCACTGTACAGGGCAACCAGGGAGGAGTTGGAACAAGAGGAGTTAACTGTTCCTTTAATGGTGTCTTACTCTCTTGTAGGTTAAGTTGTCCCTCAGCAAATGCCTCTGTCTGGGGCAGTTGTTCAGTCTCTCAGGTATCCGTGGTAGTGCCATAGAGAAGAGCACATAAGGAAAGGGTTTAGGGTCTTCATAAGCTTAAAAATATCTGTTAGTCTCTGCTGTGAAGACATCAGCTTGTCATGTTCCCAAGAGCCTTATCGTTTCTATTAATGTATGCCTGGTGAGGCTGTGATTTACCCTTCTTCTCAGCACCAGGTGGGGCCTTTGATCCTTTCCCTGCCACACTCACCTCTCAGTCTCTTCTACTGCCACCATCTGTCTTGCAGCAGACTGGTTATTTTATGGCTTTTCAGTTGGGTCATTTACCTACCTTGATGTAGTACCACAGCTTTCAACAGAACTGTGACCATCTTCCTCCCTCCTATGGCGTTCAGGGCCCAAGTTCTAATTCAGGCCTCCTTTGCTCCAACATACTACATTTACTCAAATCACAGCTTCATGTTGTTAAAGGGTTGGTGCATACACTGATCTCCCCATCAAAGTTCAAAATACAGGCCCAGGGATGTATCTATCTGCTTTTGGCATTCTCCTCCACCTCGTTAATGATGCTCTGTGAGATTTCACCCCAGTGTGAGCAGCCGTGATGCTTCTGTCTCACTATCTGTTGTTCCTACCTGTTTCTGTCTTGACCTGGCTGCGATTCACCAGCACAAGATCAATAAAGTTTCTCCACCTTTTCCATAATAGGGATTTCTCTAATGTCATATTCTGTTCTCTCAAATGCATGGCTTAAAATAGTTGGTGATCGAGTGAGATCACAAATGTATGGCTAGAAAGTAAAAAAGAAAAAAATAGACAACTTACTTTTATCTCTTTAGACTGGCAGTTTTGCTTGCAGTAGACCCAGAAATCATACTGTGGATATAAAAAGTAAAATTTAGCTCCTGTAACAATGTTAATGCTTGCTGAAGCATTCTTCTGCAAGAAAAAGAAAAGCATTCTGATAGATTGCTAAATATTGTACAAATTAAAGGTAGAAAGACAAAGATTCTGAAAGAGATAATAGAAATTCACTGCATATTCACATGCTAACACAGAATCTCAGAAGTTTCCTTCCCTCTAGCACGACCCTACAATAGACACATACATATACACACAGAGTCATACACACACACAGCTACTCTCAGCCACCATGTAACTGCTTTCCTGAAACTCAAGATTGTATTGTGTAATCTATCTGATAACACTGATATTCAGGTTGTGACACAGTACCATTAATATCCAATTTCATTCCCAAAATGCAAGATTGCATTGTGCATTCCATCCAGTAGCACTGATTTCCAGGTTGTGACAAAGCATCCTTAACACTCAGTTTCATGACACATCCCACAATGTCACATTCTATTTAACTCAACTCCAATTCTGATTTCTTATCATTCTAAACATTTTACATTCTAATTTTGAGCTGGTATATTCCCACTAGGGTCAGAATTTTATGGTTTTGGAAAAAGGGATTATCTTTTCTTTGTTCTTAATATCCTAAATGCTCTGAATCTCACAACTTTCCAATCAAACAACATAAACACAGAAAACAATGTTTGAATTGAAGTAAAATTACAGGGCTTCATAGCCAAAATTTTCAGTATTTCTAATGTATCAAGTAAGAATGTACTCAAGCTAGAAGTCGTAGGATATCCCTGAAATCACAGTATTCTGGAAGTCTGAGGCAGAAGGATCCAAAGTTTGAGGCCAGGCTAAGCAAATTAATGATGTAGCTAGAACCTCTCTCAAATTTTAAAAAATAAAAACAGCAGGGAATGCAGCTCAGTATGAAAGCCCTGGATTCAATCCAAGGTGTGTGTAGGGGGGGTGCCATCATAACTTTATCTCCACACAGTTATATAGTTTTGTGGTATTAAGTATGATAGCAAATTCATTAGAAATCCTTAATTACATTTCATTTTCCACTACAAATAGTAACATAGACCAAAAAGAGAAAAATTTCAAATCACTCAAGAGAAGGTTTAATGAGCCATTTTTTTTTCTCTAAAGGTAGGCTTCATTTTGGCTACATAAAATGTACAGCAAAAATCACTCTAATTCCATTTTAATTTCACCAAAAATGATACTCTCGTATACTTAATGTCCAGGTCTTTAAAAACTGGTTCCCACTAGAAGACATAGGGCTATATCAAGAAATGGCTAGCGTTAGGGCTAGGAAAGAGTGGATGCAAATGGCCTGGAACAGCCTATTATTCAAGAAAGAAAATGCTCCAGTGAGTGACTAGGCTATGGCACAAAAACACATGAGGAAGCTGAAAGGTGTTGCCATGCTCCTAATCTTGGCTGAGTTGAATACCAAAATAACTAACAGCAGTAATTAATTATAGATGATTAAAATAGAACAATGAGCCTAATGTAATAATCAACAGATAAACAAATGGGTGCACAGGAAAGAGGGATCTTGCTTAGAGTAAAATGCTGAGTGTCAGCTGGTGAGTGGACAGCATTCTGGAAGGACGAATTCGTTGATTTTTAGCCACTGTAGGAAACTGAATCCAGGTATTATGGAGAACTGCAGTCTAGAGTCTCAGTCATCTGAAATACTCTCTTGACTACTCTCTTGAAAATGTTGATGTCAAGAAAGATAGAAATAAGCTGCTGGAAGTTTCATAACAATCTGTTTCTGCTTCAATCACATACTAAAGGTCATTACTTGGCCTGCTCAAAGGAAAAAGGAGGGTAGGGATAAGTAAAGGCAAAGAAAAAATTTTGATGGTAAAAAGGGAAGCAAAGCTCATGTAGACAGGAGGCAAAGGGTTGGAAGGTGGGCAGGGGAAACGGGAAAAAGTGAGAAGTAGTATCATGTACTGGTACAAATTCTCAATGTCAAGTGTTATTATGATGTGTATATAAAATGTACAAATAAAATCAATTTTAAAAGTACAAAAGGAATTTCTATGTGTGATTTCTAAAAATATTGAAACAGGATAGTAGATTAGATAAAATTATAATTTTAAATTTGCTAACACTGACAACTGTAATTTTTTTATAATTCTTATTCTTCAGAAATACATAGTGTAGTTTGTAGGACCATGATGAGTGCAATTTACTCTCAAATGATATAAAAAGAGAGAAGAGAGAGCAGACTCAGGCTGGATTAAAGACCTGAGACTATGAAACTGCCAAAAAAAAAAAACAGGAAAACATTATGAAATGAGAAAGCATCGATTAGACAAAGCCAAAAATGCACCCAAAAAATAGACAAACAGATAACATCAAATTAAGAAGCTTCTTCACAGTAAAGGAAACAAGCAATGAAGTGAAAAGACAACCTTCAGAATAGGAGAAGGAATTTTCAAACTCTACATTTGGCAAGTGATTAATATCTAATATACTGTATAAGGAACCCAATACAATAGCAAATGAATAAATATCCCAATTTTAAAATGAGCAATAGACCTAGATAGATATTTCACAAAAGAAATAACCAACTAATGCATGAGCAATGCACAACATCACCAGTCTCTATAGAAATGCAAACCAAAATCAAAATGAGGTATCACTTCATTCTAGCAAGAATGGCTATTATCAGGAAGAGTAAAGATAACAAATGCTGGTGAGAGTATGCATACTCTCAGATGTAAATAAGTATTAAGATGCTCAACAATTAAAAAAATAGAACTACCATATAATCACTACTGGGTATATATTGAAAGGAAATGAAATTAAACAATCTGTGACACCTACACCCCTGTTTTTACTGCAGCACTATTCACAGTAGCTAAGAAATGAGAACAACCTAGGTCTTCATTAGTTGATCAGGGATAAAGACTATGTGGCACATATATTCAATGAAATACTATTTGGTTATTAAAAAGGGCTAAATTCTGTCATTTGCAATAACACGGATAGAACTAGAGATCATTAGATTAAGTGGAATAACTCAGCCTAAAAATGTACCCCATGACATCACTCCTAAGTAGAATATAAAGACGTTTATCTTGTAGAAATTGAGAGAAGAACGTCGTTATCAGAGGCTGTGGAGAGTAGAAGAGAGGAAGGAAGGAAAACTGATCCATATTCATGAATTGTTAGGCACAATAAGTTCTGTTGTGCTCTTGCATAGTAACACAACTACAAATGACCATGTACTGAATATTTCAAGTTTTGTTTTCAATATAAAGAAATGATGAATGTTTGAGCAGATAGTTTACCTTCATTTAAATATTATAAAATGTATACATTATCAGAACACTAGATGGTACCCCAGAAATACGAAGTTTTTATATTTTAATGTATTCATTTTGCAAGTAAAATTTAATTTAAAAAGAGAAAGAAAACAGAAAAATGTTAATAAATTAATCTGATTTAAGAGTCTATAGGTAGTCTATTGACTATTGCCATGCAAAGGTAAAATAACTTATCATTGTCAATCCTACTATATTTTAGATTTCTGTCTTAGAAGTTTGAAATACATTTCAGATTTAGGGGGAGTTTTTTTCCCCACTATTTAAGTATAGTTACAGCTGGGTATTTTTAAAAGAAAAGAGAAATATATTGTGTTTAATGTTTAAATGAAGACAGTATATTACTAACCTAAATCATATATTCTGACAAGAATAAATATTTTAAAGAAACAGTAAAACTCTTGCCACAAAATTTTGGGGAACAAGTAGTAAATGGTGATTATTTTAAGAGACTTCCTTTTTATGTATTTTTATTTATTAGTACATGTTTGCAGTATATAATGTTTTAGATTCATCTTAAACAACAGGTACACATACTTAACAAAGTTTAATTGTTTTTATTCTCTTTTCCCTAGTTTCTGTACCCATGTCCCCCTTATGCATTTTCATTTTTGTTGTTGTTGGTGGTGGTTAGTTTATGCTTAAATGGTAATATCCATTGTGAGTAGTTAGATGTACACAACACACCTCAATTCTTCCCATGGCCTCCTCACCTCACTCCGACATTCACCTCCATCTCTTGATCTCCTTCTTATTTACAAAAATCTAGCTGGGGATTTAGCTCAGTGGTTCTTGGACCTGCCCTGCAAGCACAAGGACTCAAGTTTGATCTCTGATACCAAAAAAAAATCTCTTCTTGTTTTATTTTATCTGTCTTGTTTTGTGCTTTATTTTATTTATACTTTGGACATTTCATATGAAATAAACCAGACAGCACTTAAGTTTACATCTGATTTATTTTACTTAACCTTACATTTTTCCAGTTGCATCCATTTTCCCATAGGCAACTCAGAATTATCCCTCTTTATAACCAAGTAGTATTCCATTTACAGCAATATATGAAAAGCAATGTTTATAGCAGCACAATTCATAACAGTTAAATTTTGGAAGCAGTCTCTATCTCACCAACAGACAAATGGGTTAAACAAAATGTGACATCTATACATAAGAAAGGAATTTTTTATAACTTGAAATTACATTATGTAAAACTCACTCCATATTTCTTAGGGGCCATGGGGTAGTCACTGTCTGTGAGATATCAAACAAGCATATTAACAAGCTAAAGCATAACATGACTATATGAAACACAAAGTACAAATGTGTAATTTACACAACCAACATCATCCTCTGAGGATTTGAAGAGATGTTTCTCTCCAAGTGACAATTTTCTCATTTACTGACCTTGCCCGAAAGACACTCTGACACGTTATCCCTCTGGGTTGTCCTCAGCACAGCACATTAATCACCAAAATAACTTCTGATAACTTTAATAACTTCTAACATAACTTAGTGGACACCCAGGGCCAGGCCCACTCAACAGAAGTCCTTGGAGAATAAAAGAAAGCTTGGGGTAGAAACAATCTTATAGCACCTTCCAGAATGCTGTGGATTACTAAGATCTGTTGGATAGTTCTTCTGCTCCATATAATAGGAGCTAAGACTCATGTCATTTGGAGTTTAGCTGGGTCAGTGTACCCAAAAGGATTCATTCATATAGTCATCATGAGTGAGCTCAGTTATCAACTGTGAATTCATCTAGGGTACTATAAGAGCATTTCAATTCTCTTCCATGTGGCTTCTCTACACACTTTGGACTCCTTACAATACAATTCGTTCCCACAAGCAAGACTCTCAAGAGCAAGGATTCCATAAGGAAGGAAGTGGAAGCCTCTTAAGGCCTGACTTAGAAGTCCAACCCTGCCATTTTGCCACATTCTGTTGGCTAAAGCAGTCATGAGACCAGCTTGGACTCAAGAGGAAGAGATCTATCTACTTCAGATCTTTTGAGAAGAAGAGTAAAAACCACATACAGATAGAGAACAAATGTTGGAACCAACTAAGAAGACCAACTTTTAGACTGCGTGACTGGTATCAGGCAGCCCTACAGATAACTACTTCCTCCAGTACTCTGTCCTTTCTCTCTGGGTTCACAATTAAACCCAAACTCTCCCAAATCACCAGATTCTTGACTTCATAAATCTAGCAACCCTGGGATTCTACAGTGATAAGCCCAAAAGAAGCATCATGGACTATTTACTCATATTTGAACACATGTTTTTAAAAGAAGTAAGATGTCCAGCTGTCTGTTTTATATATTCTTTTTGGTTTGCTTATTTTCTTGTAATTGTTATCAGATCAAAACTTCACATTTCTGTAGCACAGGATTATAGCCAAAATATAATTTGTGTCTTCAGTGCAAGAGTTATGCTTCAAAGACAAATGTTGTAAGTAAAGGGTAGAATTTCATCACGTGGTTTAAACTTTTCTTGCTCGTAACAATAAAATATTTTCTAGTAATACTTCAGGACTGGGTTTAAACTCTTAAAAATACAAAAGATAAGGCAGAAAATTTTCTCATCTGTGTTAAATCTATTTTGATTGCAAGTAAGTTTTCTTTAGATTTGTTATATGAGTTTTCTTATAAACACATGATACTGTCTCTGAGTAATCGCTGCCTAATAAATAGCTCCAATTCTCTCTGTTTTCTTTATTACTTAGAGACAAAACTCCCACCAAACAGACTTGTTTATAGATGGTTGTCATTCTCAGGATGAGTCTGTAAGGACTGTGCTGGTTCCAAGGTCAAAACTGAGTTTTTTCTGGCAGAAACTGTTTAGTCAACCTGGTCGAGTTCCAGATGACATTCCAAGGAAAAACTGAAGCCCTTTTCTGAAGCACTCTTCTTTTCTAGTGACAGAGACATTCCTGGATACACCCTTGGCTATCACCTAGAATGTTAAAATGCTCAAAGTGGCTACCTGTATTTTATACACTATCTGCCTGTGACCATCAGACATGACAAGACATGAAAAATGATTTCAGAATTCCAAGAGGGTGATAGGTAGTAAAAGCCTTTTTTAAAAAAGTACATTATAGAGGTAAAATGAAAAAAAAATATAGGAGAGATAACTTAAATTAGATGACTTCAGTAAAAACATAATTAACATCTTATAATTTTTACAACATAATTGGACTTCATATATGCTGTCATATATTCTGTCTTGTGTAGTTCTCACATGCCCCACTTTCTTTAAAATAAGCCTGATGCTTGGCACAAATTTTGTTTTAAGAGTATTCTACATTTTCTTCATGCAGCTCTAAGAGAACACCAATACAGGGATTATTATTTCCATTTTACAAAGGAAAAAGCTGAAACCAAAAGTTTTCTTAGATTTTGACCTCAAAAACTAGTTGCTACTGGAACAGTTCCAAAAAGGACCAAGTCAAAGCAATTTCAGCAAGAAAGTAAATTTGCATACCTACCCAATCTGTTTTATTATACACAGTACTATATTCAAAACAGAATAAAAAAGACATGATAGAACAAATGATAATATATTTCCATCATGTAGACACCAGGTATTAGATTTCCTCCGATTTAGAAAGGAAATTATCCCATTAAGAAGAAAACAATATATCTCAAAATATCACAACCATGGAAAAGTACAGTGTGCCATCATTCCTAGCAAAACTCTTGCAAGATGAAATGTCTTTCTAGACTTTTAGTAGACCAGGAGTTGTTAAATACAGTGGAGAGTGAGGAAGAGGATTGAGTTCTCAGATCTTTTACAAGTATCAAGAAAATTTTCATGGCCAACTTCTCAGTGACACCAAACAGTTAGCATTTGTGGACAAGATTAATTGTATAAGTTAGTAATTTATTTCATTAAAACTGTTGGCATCACAGTCTGGAGCATATATTTTTGGAGGAGGATAATGCACTGTTAATTTCTAAATTAATCTTAGCAAGAGCTCAGAGCCCCCTGTGGTATACAACTTGGATTTACACTGTGGCCTACAGGACAGCTGTCACCCAGTCAAAGGAAGGCAACCTTAAAGAAAGGAGTTGAAGATCGTCAGGATAATACATTTACAGGGACCAGAACTGATTAATTATCCTTGTACCAAGGCAATCTGAACATACTAGCAGGACCCAAGACTGCATTAAAATATGGTCTCACCATATTTTATTTTCTGGTAAAGTTAAAATAAATGCATCAAGGCCTGGGGATTTAGCTCAGTGGTTCTGGCACCTGCCTTGCAAGTACAAGGTCTCTGGTACAATCCTGGTAACCACATACAACAGTACTGGGCATGGTGACTCATGCCCACCAGCAATTAGCACCTCATACCACAGTGCTGGGTATGGTGGCTCACGCCTGTAGTTCCAGCACTTGGGAGGCCGAGTCAGGAGGATTGCTGAGTTCAAGGCTCGCCTGGGCTACATAATGAGCTCAGGGCCAGCCTGAACTACAAAGTGAGACCTTGTCTCAAAGATAGATAGATAGATAGATAGATAGATAGATAGATAGATAGATAGATAGATAGATAGATGCATCAGGTTTGTCTTGCAGCAGCACACAGGGTAAAGCAGAGTTGATACTCAGGTCAGTCTACAGCCTGACATGGCCTTAATTTTTTTGTTTTCAAGTCCAACCTCTCTATCCCCTACACAGGCATTTTACTTGTCATTTCTCATTCTCCAGAAGTGAAGAAGTAGCTTTGCAAGAGGTAGTAAAATTATGAGAATAGACTGGAAGAAATGTTTTGAATAAAGAGTTAGTAACATTTAAAGCAAACTGCTCTGGTATAAATTCAGCCCTCTACTAGCACCATCTCATAGATCACAAAGTAGACGGCTGGTAAGTTGATGGGATATTGATTCCAGCAGGAAAATAAAGGGCTATAAACCAAAAGATGATTAACATGAAATCATTGAGTGAAGCGAACTCTTAATAGACTGGGAGTTGTTAAATAAAACAGAGATTGGGGAAGAGGACTGAGTTCTCAGATTGCTTACAACTGAAACCTTTTTGCTATGTATTAAAATTCTCTGGTGTGTTTTTACTTTCCTGTATATTATCAATCCATATTCACCCAGTGGAAAAGATTCTAAATTAACATCTAGCGGAAGTAACCAAATCCGGGACACATCATCAGTCAGAGGTAACTTGAAAAACAATGGCAATAAGGGCCTTACAAACTTACAAATGCAGTCCAAAAATAAAGCCTTTTTATATCTTACATTTCTCAAATTCCCACTAACATTTCACTACTATACAGTAAATTAATAAATGCTGTGATAGTGTAATTCTATAGGTTGATTTGTTGCTTGGCATATGTAGAACTCAATAAACAGATATATTTCTAAAATGTTTTTTTTTTTTTTTTGAGACAGGGTCTCGCTTTGTAGTTCAGGCTGGCCCTGAGCTCATTATGTAGCTCAGGCAAACCTCGAACTCTGCATTCCTCCTCCCTCTGCCTCCCAAGTGCTGGGATGACAGGCGTGAGCCACCACGCCCGGCTCTAAAATGTTTTTAAAATAAATTTCTAGAACCAAGTAGTTTTCCATTCAAAATCACTTTACCAAGAAAACAGTAACCCTGCGCTCTCCGCATGCACACAACACACACCCACCCCACCCCCGCTACCACTGCCACCGACATGACTCCTGCTAAGGATTATTACCAAAGAGGGTTTTTCACCCAGAGAAGCAAACATCCAGGAGCCTTACGGGCTTCATTCCATTAAAAAGGAGGCAACTTTTCTCAGAGTCAAAGCTATTAGGGAATTAATTTCGGAGCTCCCTGTGTCAGGTCAGCCTCTCAGAATCAGAGGATGAAAGGACAGCATTAGCTCTCCATGTGCCGGTTTTAAAAGCAGAAGTGCTGATCTCAATTAAACAAGTTCACATTCCTGCTGATGGAAGACCTTTTCTCCACAAGACCTGAAAAACCTGGCAGTACACGCAAATAAAAAGTGAAAACATGAGAATATTAAAAGAAAGTTTGTGTTGAGTGTCTTGCCTTGATAAAGATTCAACAGGAAAAATCCAAAATCTTTTTAAAGCATTTAAAACACTATCTGACACATAATTATGAATTAAGCATCATTATTTTTAGCATATCATGAAAACCGTTTGTACCAGACTGATTGACCAAAGATAAAAATTCCGGGCACTAATGATCCCAAAAGATCTTTTTCCCTGGTGTATCTCTGAACCAAGCCTACTGGAATGCATGTGGCAAGAGTTGCTTGTAAACGGCTCAGTACAGCGTCCTCTCTATTCTGAAAATAAGTTAGGACCTCAGGCAAAGTCAAACTTCATTTGTAGAGATTTCTCAATGCGTCTTTTCTTATATTGCCTTTTTTATTTTTCAGTACTGGGGACCAAACTCAGGCCCTTGAATTTGCCGGGTAGTCACAGTACCACATCCCTGGCCCTCCTCTAGGGACCTTTTTAAGACTCTCTCCTTCCCCACTTCAATGGACCAAAGCATGAGGGCATTTGGTTTACTATGGTGATCCTTCTAGAATTCCATTCTAGAATTTGCTCTGTATGGTCAGAAATAAGTGTTTCATGCCTCTAAATTCTAAAATGGTTTTTTGCAATCTCTTTTTGGGTTGGAAGTCAACATTTCCCACACCCAGTCTGCCTGTTTCCCTTCCTCCACATGATCAGAACAAAATTCTCCAAAGCCCCCTCTCCGCGGAACTCAAAGACGCAATCTATGTAAAGGGGGGTGGGGGAAAGACTTCACATTGCTCTCGGTGTGCACAAGTCCCTCTACTCATATACCCGAAGCCTTACGTGGCATTTTCAGGCTTATTTTCTTATTAGAGGAAACAGAGCAGCTGCTTCTCTGAATGCAGTGCTGGGAAGGGCCAATTGGTGAAAGGTGTTTCATTTCAAAAGCTGTACATTGCAGGCAACGTGGATATAACAGGAACAGTTCACAATGCAATTCAAACCCACCTTGAATCTGGATTCCTCTTAAAGATTTCTACCTTTCTAGCATGCTGAAGGAAGTGAAGCCTTGCTTGGAACAGTGTTTGCTACCCACAGAGATAGCAGATGCCGGCACTGTTGAAACGGATACAGGCTGCAGGTGATTTGTAGCCTTGTGACCCAAGACCATCAGGATGTTTTGTATCTGATCACTTGTAAACTTAAATACTCTGATAAGTGCTTAGAGAAGGAAGGACTCAGGGGTCCATTATTTTCAAAGCAATCCTCACTGCCAAACTCAGCAGAGAACACCTCCTCGTAGACTGGATGTGCTTCCTTTGTTCGCACTGAATTGCACTAAGATGCTCTTTTGCTCCCCTTGCTATTTACATGCAAAGGAAACAAATGGCTAGAAGTCAGAGAAGACGCTTGCACAACCTCCTGGTGCCGGCCCCTGTGTCCTACACATTCCCCTAGAAAGTGCCCCACATCATCCTTCCCAATAGTCCCATACTAGTAGGGAGGCAGAGAGGAGAAAGGTAGCAGTGACTGTCATTCTCTCCAGTCCACTTCCGTCTCTTCACTCTGTCCAGTGGCCCTGTTCACAATGGGCAGGAAACGAACCCACCGCTTGTTCAAATGCCCCCATTAGGACATGAATAATTGTAGATCTATCTGGTTTCAAATTATCAATAATCTGATTATCTTAAAAACTCCAGAAAAGGAGGAATTACTAGGAAATTACTAGGAAATGAATCGAAAGGTAGATTAGCAAGTGAAAATATGTCCTTTTAAGATCATGATACACAATGTATTTACCACTGTTACTCTCTAATAATTTTTTCATAGAATGGCTTTTATATTTTCTTTATTAATGTCTACTTGTGTTACATTAAAATAGTTTTTTTTTTAAATCCAGGTCAACAATGCTGAGAACAGAATGCTAACAAAACAATCAATAAGAAGGGACAGTAGTAGGCAGTAGGTGTGTAGCTGTGAAAAATAAGATCAGAGTCTTAATCAGCACTGACAGTCTAAATATCTGAAGTTTAGATTGTCAAAATACATAAGTAAATCATCTGCAGTTTCCTTAATTTTTTTTTTTTTTTTTTTTTGCTTTTTGAGACAGGGTCTCACTTTGTAGTTCAGGCTGGCCCTGACAGTTTCCTTAATTTTTATGTAATTAAAATTTTAAAATGCTTAATATTTGAGAATATTTTATCACTGCTCTTCCATATTTAGTGTATTGTATCTCTTAGTTCAATATATATATGATTATTCTTGAGACACCATCTTGCTATGTAAGCCAGCCTGGCCTCAAACTTGAAGCAGTCCTCCTGCCTCAGCCTCCCAAGTGCTGCGACTGCAAGTGTGTGTCACAATACCAGGCTCAATGTATGTAATTTAAAAGAATACTTTTAACCAGAAGAGAATAGTGACCCATCTTAAGTGTAATAGAATTCCCTGAAGATAAATCTTTTTGCAATTAAGAAAGGCACCAAAAATGCAGGAAAGGAGGAGGAAAGAGACCTGAAGGAGAAGCAAAAAGACTTAAGATGTAGGGGCCAGAGATTTGGCTCAGTGGTTCCAGTGCCGGCCTTGCAAGTGCAAGGTCCCTGGTTCAATCCCTGTAACCACATACAACAATACTGGGCATGGTGGCCACACCCACTGACAATCAGTACCTCATACCACAAATGCCACACCCACTGACAATCAGTACCTCATACCACCAGGCTTGGTGGCTCATTCCTGTAATCCCAGCACTAGGGAGGCAGAGGCAGGAGGATTGCTGAGTTCAAGGCTTGCGTGGGCTACATACTGAGTTCAGGTCCAGCCTGAACTACAAAGTGAGACTCTGTCTCAAAAAAAAAAAAAAGCATTAAGATGTATCATGCACATGTACTACCTCATCACAATGAATGTAATCATTATGTACTATAAATATGGACTAATAAAAATTTTTAATTAAAAAAATTCCCTGGGGGCCGGAGATTTAGCTCAGTGGTTCCAGTGCCTGCCTTGAAAGCACAAGGTCCCTGGTTCAATCCCCAGAAACCACATACAATAATACCAGGCATGGTGACTCACACCCAACTGGCAATCACTACCACATACCACAAATGCTGGGCTTGGTGGCTTAAGCTTGTAATCCCAGCACTCAAGAGGCAGAGGCAGGAGGATTGCTGAATTCAAGGCTCACCTGGGCTACATAGTGACTTCAGGGCTAGCATAACTACAAAGTGAGACCCTGTCTCAAAAAAAAAAAATTCCCTGCAGTTAACTATGAATAAGTAAAAGTGATTTTACCAAAGCCACTCTTCAAAAATACTTAATGAATAACAGTCCCTGATCTCTCTGATCAGAAATATGGCTCTGGGTTTTAAAAAAGATCACATAAAAGATTCATATCACAGTGACATATGTGCACCCATGTTTATAGCAGCTCAGTTTGTGATAGCTAAATCTTGGAAACAACCCAAATGCCCATCAATTGGAGACTGGATAAAAAAGATGTGTTTTTTTTTTTTTTTACTAAAATGGAGTATTACTCTTCCATAAAGAATGATAAGTCTGAGTCATTCATACTCAAATGGACATACCTTGAGGACATACTCATAAGTGAAATAAATAGGTCACAGATGTGTAAATACTGTTTCTTTTATCTGGTATGAGAAACTGAAAAGGTAAATGAATTCTAGAATGAATGATACACATTATAGAAAATATTCTAAGGGAAATAGGGATGGGGTAAGTAGTGAAGGGAAAGAAAAAATTGTGATGGTAAAAAAGGGGAAACAAAGCTTACATAAGTATATAGGGGTTGTATATAGGGGTTGGGTGTTTGTATGGTAGGTAGGGGAATAGGAAAAATAATGAGAATTAACTCGTGTCATATACTAGTAAAAAAAAAAAACAGTAAGATTGCAAAAATTCCTAGAAAGAAGGCACACATCTAGATTACCATGTAGACTTGGAAATGTTATAATGTCCTTTATCAGGCAAACTCAATAATAGAAACACTAAGGATAGGAAAGACATCAAATAGAGCTGATTATAATTACAAGACTACCCGTTCCTTGGGTTCTACATTTGGAGAACCTACTGTTACACATGGCATAAAAAACTTCCACCAACACTCTCAGGAAGGTGGATACCTGAGGTTCCTCTTAGCTGATTCCTCTTTGGTACACATTTGTCCATCTAGTTTATCAGCTGCCACTATAATCTGTTTTTACTCAAAATTTCTGGCACCAAACATGTAGGCTTTTTCCACGCCAGTCATCACTTCTCCAACTGTCCTGACACGAGATGGGTGTGTGACGGTCCCGTCAGTTCTGACACAAGCAACTCAGAACTCACAGGGACTCTGCAGGTTCAAGGCTCGGTTCCCTCAGTACTGCCCCCCACTTCACACCCACTTAAGTCAGCCACATACAAACAGGCCAATGAGCTATGACTCGGGGCTCCTACAACTCGCACCTTACATGCAACGATTTGCTATAAAAGTGCACAAAATCTAGGGTAAAAAATATTCAGCTTGACCAGTTTATCACAAAAAATATTATAAAGGATACAAATGAGCAAACAGATGAAGAGGTACCTAAAGCAAGGCCCAGAGGGTTTGGAAGGCAAGAGCTCTCCCCATGAGTTCATGCTTTCTTTGGTACATGGATGAATTTACCAACCTGATGCTCTCTGAACTCCATAGTTCAGGAGGTTTTATGAGGTTTTATTATGTAACTACAGTTGATTAATCACTATTGTGATGAATACAAACTCTGTCTTCTCATCTTTTCAGAAGATGGGGCTGAGGCTGAAAGTTCCAACCCTCTAATGGTATGATTGGCTCCTCCGGCAGCCCCCACGCTGAAGCTCTGGAGGGGAGGTCTAAGAGACATCTAAGCGTAGCTCAGTTCCATGCTGAAAGTGGCATATAATGAATGAGAAAAATGTTCTTGCCATCTCCTCCTCTTGGGAAATTACAAAGGTTTTAAGAGCTATTGTTCTAGGAACCAAGGATGAAGGCCTAATAGGTATTTCTTTTGTATCACGTATCACAGGACCGTTAGCACTCCTGCTGACTCACTCCAGCAAGTCTTCATCTGAGTCTCAGTAATGCACGCTGCATCAGAATATTAAACTCCAGTGAGCTGTGGACTACATTTCACATACAGGAACCTGGGGCCTAAAGTACTGACTTTGATGTTTTATCGCATGTTACCAGCAGTCAATCACATCCTCGGTGTGCGGGACACTGGAAATGTGACACCAAACAAGACACAAGTGCTCAAGGCCCCTGCCCTACTCTGTGTATCAGCGATTGTGCCAAGGGCTGGGATGGAGAAATGTGGCGATTTATAACTTATTGATGGATGAAATCAGTCAGTAGAAAAATATGGCTATATTGACTAGGGGCCTTAAACACAGCAGAGTGAGCAACGGTTAGACTCATTATTTTATTACTCACATAACTGAGTGCTTACTTAGCAGATGGTAATCAAAGGGGCAGCAAAAAAGCCCCCTGGATACCACGAAGCCAGTTCGCTTACAGATCCCCTGCCTTATCCCAGCTGCCTGAGGGTACCTTGCTACATTTCGAACATTTGGCCTGCATTAGCCATCGCCAGCCACATACCTCCTTGCACTCATACACTCTGCCACCTGCAAATCAGAAAAACCTTGTTCTCACTCAGTTCCCCTGAATCAACTTAAAACCATATGATTTTGTCTCCCCAGGATCAGCCATAATAAAATTGCTAAATAGCCAACATAGACTGTACTTCCTTATGTTTTCCCTTAGCTACCAGTCTGCTCGGCCACAGTCCTCTCCCCTGTCCTCCCAGGCTGATCTTCAGGGCCCACGGGGCTACAGCCCATGCTCCACTTTGCTTCCTTCTAAACTTCTTTCCCTCACCTACTTCCCTTGATTCTTCCTTCACATCAGAAATCTGCCCAAAATAACAGCTGATTAATTTGAGATTAAGTAATTTTGCTTGACTGCTGGCCACTTATTTGTGTCCACCAAGGGCATTCTAAGCAAACCTATACTTTTCCATAGATGTTGCCCATTTTAGCACACCACAAATGGTGGCAGTAATCACAAATGAGAGCTAGAAAAGAAAGCTAAAAGCAAGCACAATGGCACATGCCTATACTCTGAGTACTCTGGGTGGCTGAGGCAGGAGGATCACAAACTTGAGCCCACCATGGACAATTTAGGAAGATTCCATCTCAACATAAAAATACACAAAAAAAGGGCTGGAGACATGCTCATTGTGAATGCCCTGAGTACTAAAGACAGAGAATCAGACAGACACAGACAGAGAGACAGATCCAGGCAGAAGCAGCAGAATTGGCAAGTAGGAACAAGAGCTCCAGAAGTAAAACATGCAGTTTGGGCTGGAATTTCTGTTCCAGCACTGTCTAGGGTAGCCTGACATTTCTGAGACCGGTTTCTCATCTGTCAGTTGGGAACCATAACATAACTCAGAGCACTGGTATAAACGCTAAATAAGGTGATATATTAAAGAAACCTAAAATAATGCGTGTCATTTAGTAAGAACACAATGTCAGCTATTATGTTAATATCTGCCAAATCGACTATATAATTTGTGAGGCATGTGCAAAATAAAATGCAGACCTCTTGCTTTAAAAATATTAAGAATTTCAAGACCACAACTGCAGACTATTAAATAAATGACAAGTCCATTCTAAACACAGAGCCTTGTGTGACCGTACAGGTCACAGGCCCACAAAACCAACCTTGCCTCAAGTTTATGACAAAACTACATCCTTGACCCTTGACTTTTCTGAGTGCCCATTAAGAAAACAAACCCACGTTTTGCTGGCCCCTGTGAAAGGGTACACTACCAAGAAAAATAGGTAGTACTTTTCAAAAACACAAATACAATATGTTACTATTTTTTATTTCCAAAAGTATGTTTTTCAAGGAGCAATCACTTGAACAACTTTTTGATGGAAGATCTAAAATAAAAACACCTTTTTTTCATTAAAGCTGTTCATCAGTGGCAAAATTTCACAATAGATCCATGTTGGTCACTGACTATAATCTTGTGCAAAAAAGCTTTTGCCAAATAAAAGGAAAGTTTGGAACAACAAAATATATTTATAGGAAGTTTTTATTACTTCTGAGATTTTTTTTTAATTTAAAACTATGGTTTTGTAGATTCATTTCTTTTTAAAGCCATATCCTTTACTGTTTAATTTTGTGGTTTAAATTGCCTGTCAAACCATAAGAAAATAGAGCCTGGATCCAGAGCTGACTAAACCAGCTTTACTTTCACATGCAATTAGTTTTTTAATCTTTTTTACTAGTCCATTTTCAACCTCTTTTTTATTTTATCACTTATAATCAACTCTCAGCAATTCACTACACAAACGTTATTAAATGCCTTTATTTTAAAGATCTAAATTTTGATGAAATAAAACCATGTGATCAATGCAAATAGCATCCTTGATCCACTCCCAGATCACTGGTTGTAAATCATGAGATGACACTATCTATCTAGAGGCTGAATCGCTGGAACCAGGTCACATTGTTTAGTGCCAGTTCACAAAATCTTCATAAATCATCTTCTTTTTCCTTTTTCCTTCACTTCACATCTCAGCAAAAACACATTCATTTTCCAGACGCATCAGTTTCACCAGTGTGCATTTTCAACTTTAACTTATTAGACAGTGTATACTCGTTCAGATACCTTTTGGGGTGATGGTGCTTGAATACACTGAATTAAAGCTAGGAATGTTTTAGCATTGTTCTTACCTGCTACATAACCTCTGAAAAAATATCCTTATATATTCTCAGGTTCCAAGTCTCTTCCTCGTCCTTGAGCTTAAAATCATATCGAGGCAATTCCAGAACACTGAAGCTCTGATTCCATTCTGTGTCCTGTAGCTCTCTCCTATTTTGACTGACAACAATAGTATTATGTGAATTTTCAAGCCTTGAAAATAAAAATGACAAACTTTAAAAATGTCTAATATATACCTTTTACGGTTTGCAAAAGCTACCTTTTAACTAACTGCTTCTGGAGGAAAATTATTAAAACTTCATTTTTAAAAACAATTAGTACAGAAATTTAATTTTCCATGGTCTTGAAAAATCTCCTTAGAGGACTATTTTTATGAATAGACTATTTTGATTAATAATGATCTTTAGACTATTAGGAGGCACATTTCACACCCCCACCATTAACTTCGTGGACACTATTGGATGGTAAGAGAAATCACGATTATATGATAAGCCTTCCTGTACACAGTGCAGTTGCCTTGATTTTTTTTCCCAGAACTTTGGGGGTGGGGTGACACTGAGACAAGACCGAGGTTCACCAGCAACTCCCCTCGCTGGCACTTTCATGCAGCACTCTTGCAAAGGCAGCCAGAGGGCTTCCACCTGTAATTCCGGACCACACCAGCAGGGATTAGTGACCCACAGCCATGCAGTGGGGACCATATTCCTTAGCAAAGTGATATGCAAGTGAGCAGCCCAAGAGTGATGTCCTGGGGCTGGAGATTTAGCTCTGTGGTTCTGGCATCTGCCTCACAAGTGCAAGGTCTGAAGTTCTATCCCGGGTACCACACACCACAGTGCCAGGTGTGGTGCCTCACGCTTACAATCCCAGCACTTGGGAGGCAGAGGCAGGAGGATTGCTGTGAGTTCAAGGCTAAGAATGATGTCCTACAAGTCTTCTCTCTTTCCCAAATAGACAAGATAGGCACTTAAGAGGAAGTGAGAAGGCCACATTTGGATTCTCCACAACCCTTCAAACTCACGGAGAGCTGGGACCATGCACTACACACCCTTAGCACACAGCACAGTGGTACACATACGGCTGCATGGAGAGGAGGGTGAAACTGACCAGCTAATCTCCTCAAAACTGGAAACCAGCCAAAAGCAGTGTTTGTTGAAATATGACTCTTAAGAAGATTTTGTCAACAGGCCCAACACAGATGACATGCTTGGTTGAAAATGACAGCGGGAGACTTCTGGCATCTTAAGGATTAAGCGCCTGATGTGGAAAAAGACAGAAACAAGCAAGAATATTGGAAAGACACTGATTTCTTCTACTTTACAGTTTT
>PVIC010006052.1:0-55443 GCA_004025085.1 Thryonomys swinderianus | reverse complement strand
GTTCCGGCGCCTGCCTCGCAAGCGCAAGGTCCTGAGTTCGATCCCCGGAAACCACATACAATGCTGGGCGTGGAGAGTCACGCCCACCAGCAATCAATGCCACATACCACAGTGCCGGGCGTGGTGACTCACGCCTGTAATTCCAGCACTCGGGAGGCAGAGACAGGAGGATTGCTGAGTTCCAGGGTTGTCTGGGCTCCACAGTGAGCTCAGAGCCAGCCCGAACTACAAAGCGAGAACCTGTCTCAAAAAGAAAAAAAAAAAAAAAAAAAAAAAAAAAGAATCTCAGGAAAAGAGAAATTCGCTTTCAGGAAAAATCTTGGATGTGTAACAGGCAGGACTTGGGATCCGTATCAAGACCAGTCTCAAGCAGAGCAGGGTGCACGGAGACGTGACCACCAGTTTGATGCTCCAACTCCTTGAGAAGTTTGGCTGTTTGATTTCAAAAAGTTAGGAAAAATTGCGTAGTAAAAATGATACTCTCAACCACGCTGCTGGACGGAAACAATCATACATGTTGCTATTCCAATACCCTGTCTCTGTTGCACAGACATTAGTATTTAGAAAAAGAAAAAAATAGCCGTAACTATCTCTCAAATATGCCAAAAATTAAAACTTATTATTTTAAATCAGTATGCTTCTTCTAAAGACTGAAAGTCAAGTAACACATAAAAATTGATTTCTTACATTAGTCCAAGGTTTTACCAATTTAAAATAGAACTACAGTGCCGGGCGTGGTGGCTCACGCCTGTCATCCCAGCACTCCCTTGGGAGGCAGAGGCAGGGGGATTGCTGAGTTCGAAGCTCGCCTGGGCCATCCTGAACTACAAAGTGAGACCCTGTCTCAAAAAAAAAAGGATTAAAATAGAACTATAGACCATATCTTAAGTTTTTCCTAATTTGTAAATGCATAGCTTGTAAAATTAATTGGTGGAAAATAGTTCATACTATTTACATTTACTTATTAAAGTTATTGCATTAATATATAGGCCACTTTTTTGGTTTTCATGTATCAAAGCAAGATCACGCATTCTTTTTTAAATTTAAAAATTAAATGTTTCCTTCCATCTCCCTCCATTTCCTATGGTACCACTCCAATTGTTTTAATGCCATGACCTCTCTTTGTAAAATGATGTTTGCTTTTACAGACAATAATTCAAACACAGATTAAATTTCACTTTGTAATCTAAAGGGCTTTTTTAAAAAAATAAAAATTTGTTCAGAAAGAGTTTGGTAATTGCTGAGCCTCAAATTTCCACAAGGAATCTTAGAACTCTTATTTTCTCTCACAACTCTCGCCAACAAACCATACTTCGGTAAACTAAAACTGCGGGATTATAGCCATGCTCCTAACTGACTGGAGAATTTTCTCTGTGCAAGGTCTTCCAGAAAGATCCTCCTGCTCTTTCTTCTGTCTGTATTTCACTGGCAGAGTATAATGCTCAATTATATATATAAAACTCAAGCGTTATAATGCTTTCATTCTCAGAATAAATAAGAATGTGAAGACAAAAGTACCAAAAATTTTCTAAAGCAAAAATGACCTTCAGGGTGACTTTCTGATTGTTTTATAAATTCAACTCCTCTCTGAAAATAAGTTTCTGTTCATCTTCTGTGATTGAGTTTGAAACCGTTTAGGACTAACTCTTTTTATTTCTTTCCTCCACCATGATCTTAAGTTTTTTCTTTGCAGAACTGATTAAATATAATCAAAAGCTGTACTTCATAATCATCTTGGAAAAAAGAAAATCAGATTAAAAAAATTCTGCACAGTGCACCCCGTATTTTCCCCTCAAAGTGAACAATTCATGACAGCTCTTATGCTCCACAGTGGGAGCATAGAGCAAGAATTGTGTGAAGTGGGTGTGGCTTAGTCAATTTATTTTTTAATCAAAAAATGATTGGGATAGAAAACTAGAATATTTTAGGTAAAGACTTTTTTACTTTTCATTTTCCTTTGGTTGCTTTTATGAGTGGTTAATTATGTAATATTATTTACTCAATTATATATTTGCATCAACTTTTCTGACTTCTCTTATGATGTTTTCCAAAAGCCCAGCAATTAACTAAGAAGTCTATTCATCATTTATTTCATAGTTAAAGACAACCAAATATTAACAGTGGTATATAGGAACTAGAATCAATAATTTGTTCTAAGAAAATGGTCATTAATCATCATAGTATTTCATGTCTTTATTATAATGAAATAGCACACTGTCACCCCTGTACAAATGTTTCTTTAGCCTATTAAAGACGGCATTTTAGTGTTGTCTAGAATATGAGTCAAAAACACCACTCAACAACGATAAAGGTTCACATTTCAAAATGATGTTGTTCTATTTTCATATTTAAAAATGCTGTACTTCATGTTTTGATTCTTTTAAATGCAATGTATTTGTTTTTACAGTGCATCAGTGTTAATATGTCCATTATAGAAAACCATCAAATGGCAGGTATATTTCCTAGACCAGTGTATATTTAGCCCTGGCATAAAATCAAAATAAGGGAGGGCATACAGTAAGTTTTACATGGCTATAGAGTGTGTCAAAAATATATATATGTGCAGTTTTCTGTACTGCTGAACTGGAAGCTCAACACCACCACTTTGAGCAGCTCTTATAATTGTAGAGGCCAAAGGTAATTTGTATTAATCTCATAGTATCTTAATAAATTTAGTATTAAATTTTATACAAGCTTTTCCTTAAGCCCATTGACTGTTCCTCCCCTACCACAGTTCTTGGACTCTGCATGCAGTGCTCTGCAGGGCTATATAGGAGACTGCAGATAATGCCAAGGTGAGGCAAACCTAGACAGAGCCATGCGGTGGCATGAGGAGCTAGACAATGGAGAAAATGGGTTTTATGAAGTTCAGGGGGTCAAAGGTAAGAGAGATGCTGCCCTAATTTAAGAGGGTAGGAGATAGGAGAGGGGTTTCTCAGAAGTCTTTTTTTTTTTTTTTTTTTTTTTTAGGTACTGGGAATCAAACTGGAGCCCTTGTGTATCCAAGGTTGGCATGGTACCATTTGAGCTAAATCCCCAGCTTCTCAGAAGTCTTTTTAAGATTTGAACTGGTAGACTGGAGCAGAAGCTAAGAGTCCAAGAAACCCGGGGAGAGGAGAGAAGGAGAAGAACTTCAATAGCAGGCTAAGGAGGGGGAAGAGGGTTAGAGACTTGTTAAACCCTATTTCTCAAACTATTATATCATGAGCAAGACTGTCATGGTGAGAATAACTCATTAACAATTCAAAATGAAAATCCCTTTCATAGCACTGCAAACAGCTCCTTAGTTAATTTTAATGGGGCATATGATATCAATTTCAGTTGGTGACATTACTTTGAGCTCATTTTATTGCTTTATACTTTTCTTTGGTGATACCTGAGAGAGAACTTGCTTTATATATTTTAAAAACTGAACATTTTCTTTTCTCTGTATGCAATAATTTAATGTGTAGACTAATTGGGAAAGCAGTATTCCATTCAGCCATCTGCTTCATGAAAAAAATATGAGTAGCACCTACACCAAACTATTTGTTTATTCAGATTGGTAAATTTTGAGAATTTTATAGACATCCCTCCCCCACCAGAGGAAAAAGTAATTTTCTATCATAATTTGTTTTTTCTATCAGTATTTCAGATGAAATTAGGATTCAAAACTAATCTGTAAATTCTTAGTAATATTTTATATATGTGGCTTTCTTGGTTTGTATTGGAATGAGACTTTATCTGAATTTGGGTCTATTCTATCTATTGAGGAAAAAAAGTGAATTTATCAATTTTTAAAAACATTAACTGTAATTCTACTGAATTCTTTTACCATTCTTTTCACTAATGAGAAAACCGAGCCTGTAATTTAGCTCAGTGTCTCTAGCTCCTGCCTCATAAGCACAATTCATGAGTTTGATCCCTGGTAACAAAAATAAAGAAATTCAGTAAAGGGAAAACTATTCATCATCAACATAAAGTTTGCTGACTAACAGTAAATGGCATGACTATTGTTCAAATACAGACCAGTTACATTCCAAACCACACATTCTTTCCATTCCATTACAGTGTCTTTTCAAAGAGATGAAAGTGTGTCAAAACTTTACTTGACAAATTATAGTATTATTTTAGGTATAGACAGAATATTATTGCTTAGATTCATTTATTATTAATGTTTTGTCTACTCAAATTAAGGTGAACAATATAGTGGAATTTTACAGTATGAAACATGCACTATTTCATAAAGGAAATTAGTTATGAACATTCATTTATTTGATTTATATCGCCAAAATGATAAGACACTAAATGTTTCACATCAACAGGGGGTAAGTTCATCAGTGTTTAGAGGTAGAACATCCAACATCTTTTCCAAATCTGAAAAGGTTTTTGACAAAGATATTTTCCCATAATTTAAGAAATAGAATTTAGTACAACTGCTTCTGATTCATCTATACTAGCTCATCAATTTTTTTTTTTTGCTAAGGACAGTGACAGATAAAAGTATTTTTTATTATATAAAAAGTATTTTGATTTTTTTTCACAAATGCAGTATGAATGTGAATTAACTCAGTTCCTAGAGTATGTAGGATTAATGTAACTCAACTCCAGGTACCTTATACAAAAGTAAGGGAGAAGAGGGTAGAGGTAGAGAAGGAAAGACAAAAGGTGGAAAGATAGGATGGAAAAAGAAAGCAATGAAGAATTATTGATTAAATATATGTATATGTAATATATATGTATATACATATATATACGTGTGTGTGTGTGTGTGTGTGTGTGTAACACATACACCAATGCAGTTTACTGGGCCTGGGACATATGGGAGAAAGACCCTGAAAAGGCCAAAGGAAGACCATGAAGACAAATACCAAGGAGAATCACTGCTCTCATGAGTGAGCCTACCCTGACAGACTTCTAGATCCAAACTGTTTCCTGTCCCAGTCAACGATGAAGTCTGTAGTTGAGTGGCTCAACAACCTTCAGTGGATTAGATGAGTTCTTCAGGGCAATAGAAAACTCATACAAAAGAAATGTGGAGTGGTTTGTGTCAACCTAGCACAAATAAAGAAGCTGAGCATATACACAGCATTGCCTGACAGAAGCCCTCGCCCATCGGGCTCTGAGCTGGCATGGAGGTTGCCACAACCAAGCACAAAGACCTCTGTCAGGACACTCGCACAGCGACTGTCTCTTCCATTTCAGGCTGACACCACTCTTCTCACTAATCGCTGTACCCAAAGACAGGTGTCCCAAAATGTCTCATTCACTCTTCTTAACTTTTGTCTTTAAATTTCCCTTTGCCTCAACTCCCCTGGATACACCCAGACTTCACTGCAGGATGCCCGCTCCCTCGCCACGCTATTCCTAAAGGAACATCATTATTCTTTGGAGAATCTGAGTTGTTTGTTTAAACTACTCTCCCCAAAATGGCTTAATTAATGTTTTCAGGACATTTTCAGGAAAAAAAAAATGCTTCACAGGAAATGAGGAAATTGAAACAACTTGAATAAAAGTATCAACAAGACCTTGGGAGTAGCCATCCTCTGAGGCTTGGACCTGCTCTAGAAGGCTGAAAGAACTGGAAGAACTTTGCCTTTTCTAAACTTCCTCAGTGGTTTTCTTGGCCCGCAACATTACATAACAGGCAAGTCTGAAAGCATGTCCATGCATCTCTCTGTCATTTATTTTTCTCTTGTATCCTTCAATGCAGAAATATTTGCACAAATGACAGGAAACATCACAAACTGTGTGCACCTGCAAAGGATATTTCACACATTCCTTCCTGGCATTTGTTATTTTTCTCCAAGCTGATATCCTTTCCATTCTGTGCAGGAAAGGTCATTCAGCATTTCAAAAGCATAAACATTTCAGGTTCCAAACTTTTGGTCCTTCACTTGAAATATAGTAATAAATCTAAATGGAACCAATAGCCAAAAGCTGCTATTTAGGCGAATGCCCTTCTCATTATACTCTGGACCCGTCAGGTGGAGACGAGAATCTTTCTTTATCTTTTCTTTTTTCAGCGTGGAAGACTGAACCCAGGCCCTCGGGCGAGCCAGGCAGCCCTCTCATACCCGCCCTCATCCCCCATCGCCATCCCTTGTCAGCGGGTGCGGTGCAGGGCTCCCAGCTCTCCTAGCCACGGATCGCACAAAAGCAATGAGGTTGCATTTCCCTGGGGACTGAGCAGATAAATCCTCAAAGAACTTTTGCCAAATGCACGGAAGTCATCAAGGGTAGTAAAATCCTCAAGTGTGGTCACCATGATTATGGGTAACCAGTGCTTTTTTGGATCAGGAATCATTTTGATAAGTAATATGGCGCAGTTTTCCCACTTAGCGGGTTAAAGACTGAGACTCAAGACTGTGATGGGAGTGTCGTTAGCCTGGATCAGGATGATGGCAGGGACAGGAGGGCTCCGCGTTTGTCCTGGCCCCACAGCGCCTGTCCCTTACCGCGGGAGCTAAACTCTTCACTCCCCGGGATGAGGAGGTGGGTTCCTCCTGAGAAGGAAGTGATGGAGGCCGAGGGCCTCTCTCTGCCCCAGCTTTGGGGGACCAATCATCAGCGCCTTCAGGCAGGACCGGGATCAGAAGTCCCTGATGCTGCACCGGATCCAGACCACAGCCAACCGCGCGTGAGCAGCCTCCTACCATGAGACGGAGACCGAGAAGGTGGCTTCTCTGTACAGTCTGAAGGGCCGCATCCGGTTCAGACATGACCTGCCGCACTTTGCAAAGGGCCTACGCTCTGGACACAAATGTTCGGACTGAGAAGAGACATCCGCCCACCTGAGCTGTGTCCAGGCTGCTGGCCGATGCGTCTCAACGGGCCACATGACCCTGAGACTGGGCGCTCTTCCCGCGGCCCTGGTGCTCTGGGTCCTAGCGGTGCTGCAGCCAACGGGGTGCGCGGGCAGCAAGACAGGGTGCACAGGGGACACTCGGGGATGGCCGGTGAGGGCGGGGGGGGGGGTGCTCCGCAATTCGGGTTGGATATTTGAATCAATTCTCAGCAAAAGACAGAACCTTTTGCCTCCTTCCTGTTTCATACATAAAAGCTTGAGGGTTTTCTGAGTTCACTGTGCCATACTCTCCCTCTTGTGCAGCCCGATCGGCTGCCCCTCCGTCCCCGAGGCTCCAGGCCTGTCTGACGGCCTCTCCGCCGCTGCCTTCCCCCTTCCCGCCTGGCCGCCTGAACTCACAAGTCCCTGGGCAGCTGCAGTGGGAGGGCCGCAGAAGCGAGGGAGCCGCTCTCACTCAGGACCGGACTCGGAGTCAGAAGGCGGAGCTGGGTCCAGAGAGCGGATGTGCAGCTCACCTAAGCGCCTTCTGCGCCCCACAGTCCTGACCATGACACGCGCACAGCGCTCTCCTTGCCTGGCCCCCCTTGCGGCTCTTCTCCCTGCCCCAGGCCAGCGCCAGGGAGGGGAAAAGTGCTCGGGCGCTGGCGGGAAGCCGGACGTGAGCGTTACTTCCCGGCCGCAAGGTCCTGGCACGGACCGCAGACACGAGATGGTCGTCCGCGCAGGCGTCCTCACCACGTAGGAGGCGACAGGGTTTCGGGCCAGGAAGGGGATCGGTCCGCAGCTGGCCAGGTGATGCCTGCGCTGTTCTGGGAGACCCAGTAGCCTGAGCTGTCGGAGGTTCCGAGGAGCTGAGCCCCGGACGGCAGCTGCACAAGCCCAGGCTACTGCCCAGGCCGGACAGTGGCGCAGCCGCTTGGTGTCCAGCCGGCCATCTGCCCCGCGGTTCTCCTCCGCGTGGATGCAGGCTGTCATGACTCCTGATTTTGAGAAATTGCTGGTAAATTTTTCAGGTTGGAGACAGGTCTTCATACTCTCTCTCTCTTTGGAAATCATCTTTTTAAAAATTGATTATACTTAAAATGTTTGGTTCAGGAGAGAAAAGTGACACCTCGCGTCGGGTAGCTCCAACTGCAGACCTTTGAAAAGAGAAAATGACGTAGAGAGCCTTGATCGGAAGCCAAATGGTTCTTGGAACGTATAATTTACCCGTAATAACAATAGTCAAAAACTTTCTCATGGCAGAGATATAACTTCCTGGTCTCCGAGGTGGTTCCTTCTCACAGTGCGTAGCCATATTCTGAACAACGCAACCGTTTCCTATCGAATCCTGCAACTCTTGCGGATCAGAGTAACAGCAGCCCGCGGCGCCCCTTTGCGAACACTTTACAGAGACGCCGCACCGGCACTCTCACCCCGGAGGGCTGCGTCCACACACGGGCCTCCCAGGGCGCACAGTCCCGCGCCATCGGGGGGAGGTCATGGGGACCAGGAGAAGATCACCGCTGCCAGGGGAAGGTCACGGAACCCTGCGGCTTCTCCAAAGTGCAGCCCTGCTCCCCCACTTCGGGCCTCCCGCGGACGGATCCTCTTAATGTCCGCGTAAGCTACGGGGGTGTTTCTGGACGCCTTTCAAAAGTCTGGCTCTGATCTGGGAAGCTGTGTACATTTCAAGCCAGAAACTATTTATCCTAAAGCCGCCCACTGTGGGCCGATGAAACAGAACCACGCTGAAGCTGCTGCTATTGTAACTGAGTGCCTGCTTCCCTGGTCCTGACCGCCAGGTGTGGCTTCAGGGGCTCCGGCTGGAGTCTGCCCTCTGTGTGGACGGCAGTTGGTGGGCGGGGAGAGACCCCAGCCCCTACAGCTCTGCTGCGTGCGCCACAGACACACACAGTTGGACACGCTGGGATATTCCTCTTGCATTTTATTATCTTCCACACCATGGTGAGAGTACCGACCTTTTTTTTTGAAACAGGGTCTCCTTTGTAGTTCAGGCTGGCCCTGAGCTCACTATGTAGCCCAGGCAAGCCTCGAACTCAGCAATCCTCCTGCCTCTGCCTCTGGAGCACTGGGATGATAGGCCTGAGCCCCTCGCCCAGCAAGAGTAATGAATTTTTTTTTTAAAAAAAGAAATAGGGCATGTTTCTTAGTTTCAGAAAATATTTTATAAGCATAAAGATTTATAATTATTTTAGTTCTTCAAAATAAAAAAAAATCCAAATAATTCTAGAGAGCTTTTTTATCTACGAAAAGTAAGACTGTAATGCTAATAAACCAAAAGAACAAAAGAATAAAACTCTTGTCATTTTACCTGCAGATTCGCTTAGGAAGTTTTTTCCGTGGCTTTGAACTGGCCCAAGACTAAGTCCTCCTCCTCCTTCTCCTGGCAAAGGGGTCCTCAACTCCTTAGTAACTCCCTGAGCAGGTGGAGCGAGTGCTGTGGGCTGTGCTTTCAGCAAACAGACCAATCAGCAAAGAAGACTTGGAACCTGGCCTGACCTGAGAGAGCTCAGGTTAAGTGGTTAATTGCAGATATGTCCTCGAGTGTGAGCCTGGTGACCATCCGAAGGACACAGCAGCCCAGAGATTTTCAAGAGTGAATTCAACCGTCAATCAAATGTGGGTGGGTGGAAGACAAAACGCAGATGGTGAGAACAGAGCCCGGGATTCAAATTCTGGCCTCTGCCCGATTCTGCTGTCTGAATGATCTTCTACAAGTCACTCAATTACTCTCTGCCCCAGGTTCCTCATTTTCAGAAAACAGGGATGCAACATTTGCTTCCAAGTGTTGCTTGGAGCTTAAATAAATAAATAAATGCTTGCAAAGGTCTCAGGACAGTTACAGAAGCAGAAGAGATATCAGAGCACACGGAGGCACTGCGAATTAGGAGCCCTTGAGCACAGAGAGAAGCTGGGGATTTGCAGAAAGGAGCTGCCGAGCAGTGGGGTCACAGAAGGGCCGGCTGAAGGGCACACTCCAGATGGTGGCCCAGAAGGGAGGGAGAGCCATGGAAAACTGTGCTGGGGCTGGAGGGGACACATTCCCCTCACAGTAGAAGAATCCTGTTCCCTGGAGAGAATGGGTGACAGAAGACAGGGACCAAAGTGGGTCAAGGTTCACAAAGAGCAAACTGCATGTGCACCTTGTCTCACAGGTGGGTTCCGCAGGCACCCAGGACACGGGGCCTCCTCTGCCCATCTTCCTAAAGCAAAGCTTACAAAGCTCAAAGTGATATTGCCGAGTGTTTTTTTTTTTCAAAAAGGAAGAAAAAGAAACAGTAGAATGGAAAGAAGAAAGAAAGGAAAAGACTATACAAGTGGACAGATTGACATCACTTGTCTTGCCGCCTCCTCGAAAATCTCCCACACCTCTGGGGAGCACAGCCCAGCCTGCACCCTGAGCTCCAAGGTCTCGGCTGAGGCTTCCAGGCAGGGAGCCAGGGCCACCCTTCATTGAAGCGCCCAAGAACCGAGCCCCGCTGTAGCCCCAAAATGATCTAAAGGAGACAGAAACAGCTCTTATTAGTATCAGAAAGACGTTGAGGCCGAGTTGCACTGGGAGCAGACCGTCTGGCCGGGCTTCCGCAAAGGAGGGCACTGAAGACAGGAGAGAGCTCAGGGGGCAGACCAGCTTTCCCCAGGGCGGGAGGGGCACGCAGGGCTGCTCTAGGACAGGGGACGTGTCCTCCTGCTGGCCAGGGTGGGTGACAGATCGCTTGCCTTTTGACTTCAGACTTTCTGTGCATTTGCACATTTATCATACTATCACATCTAAATTGCTCCTTAAAATGTTATTTTGAGTAATTATAATTTACTACACTCATTTTTATTCAGATGAAATTTATTTTTAAAAAATCATATTTTCTAACTCTTCTCTCCAGTGACTCTTGGCAGAGATTAGGACCATTTCATATGTAATATATATTATTTTTCTTTTAAGATAAGTGTCATTCTCAGCCTTCTAAATATAAATGTTGACTTAAGGACCCTGCTATTTTGAAAGCTACATAGCACTTCCCGGTCTATACAACAAAATACCTATACACTTTATCAAAGAGAAATAGTACATCATGGAAATGTGGGAAGGAAAAATTTGTGTAGAGATGCAAAGGGTGGGAATAGTGGACCAGTAGTGTGTCTCTACAGCAGAAGTTAGAATAAACCAGCCGCCTGAGCTGGTACAGTTTTTCAAGCACAGGGCAGGCAGTGGAAAATGTTAAGAAGAAATTTTCCATTCATCTCTCAGACTTCACTGCTCAGAAATACGAACCACCTGTAATGGGGCCCCCGGGACTCACAGAAGTCTCCAGCTCACCCGTCCGTGGCTTGGCCTCCTGTTGGACCCTCTCCCCCAGACATTTCATGAGCCCCTCCACTAATTATCTGGAATGTGTTTGTAATCAGTGCCTTATGCTGCCCCTACCAAGGGTTCCTTTTTCACTAGCAGCTCATTTTCTGTGATGTGAGCCCCAGAGTAAGACTCCAAACGAAGAAAATATAGACTTTGGGCTGAGCTGCCTTTGTTTGAAGAAAGGAAAGGAATTGCGAGTGTCTGCCGGGCGCAGCAATGTGGTCTGGGCACTGCATTTTCTCTGTGAACCTTTTGTGCCCTCCTTTACTGCAGATAGGAAATATTTTCAAAGGAGAGTCTAACTTGTCATTGGGCTAAGCGTAAAAAATTTCCAAGAACTTTTTAAGAGATGCCATTCTTCTACTTATTTGGGTTCGGACCTCTGGCTCCCTCAGAGCTCCCTGTCCCTGGCCGCATGCCTGTGCTTGGCACCATCTCCAGATGCCCTCACCACTCTGCACCTCCAAGAAATCTACCTACTACTAGTTCTAAAATTTCTAAGTACTAACTTTCTTTCATTTTACGAGGAAACAGTTGGCTAAGGTCCATTTCAGCTCAAAATAGCTGGGTTCTGTGATCCCAGGTCTGGCAGCTTCAAGACAATTGACTGGGAACAATGAATCCCCCATTCCCCAAAAGACACTAGGCGCAGACAGACACACTCGGTCACGGCCTTCTGAGGTACGGGAGGAGAAGAACACCCCACACTGCACAGCACAGCCCCTCACCACGGGAGGATCCTGCCTGACCGCCACCGCCCCAGAGCAGGGAAAGACATCCGCATGAGTGCTACTGACATCACCTCGGGCTCACACACTGTCCTGAAACCTGCCCACCTCAACTCACCAAGTCAGCGGGAGTGTTCGGAGCTGTGGACAGCTGATTTGTCAAAACCCTTTGGAGTTGTTTAAGAACACAACTCAGACTCAGAAAGCCACCTCCGCCCTACACTCGGGTGACAGCATCCAAGCGGGGTACCAGAGCAACAAGGTGGCCACAAGGCACAGGGCACCTGCGGACAGTGGCACTGAGGAGACAGTCAGGGTCTGGGCAGCTGACATCCACCAGATGCCCAGCGGGTATCCAGGATGAGGAACCAAAGGGATGACCTTCGTGCTGCCCAAGACCAGCAGTTGGGACAGCGCCGAGGAAAAGGCAGTAACTCAGAAGCCAACATCGCTGAGACAGAAGCCTAAAAGCTGAAAATCCTGATGCCCTTCACGGACACTAGTGCATGGCAGCAAGCGGTGGGAGTCCAGTTGTGTGTGTTCTGACCACAGCAAGGCGAGCAGGCCGGGCCAGGCCTCTGTTGTTCCTCCCCAGGGTGGGGATGCACTGCACGCAGAGATTGGGAGTGAGGGCTGCGATGGAGGTTCGGGGAAGACTTTGGCAGAGGGGTCTTGTATGTGTACCGGGGAAAGACTCGAAGACCTCTTCGTGGAGAAGGTGACAGTTGCTTTGGCTCTTGGGTTATAATAACTGTGTACATGCTAACCATTGTAATAAATGTTGTAATCATTGTCTATTTCAAGGATGTGTAGGTTTCTGTTTTGTTTTACTTCTGATTACTGTGACCACTAAAGCAAAGGCTTTCAATTTATGAATAGTCCACCTTCATCTAAGGGGAAGGCCATATGCGCCCTTCCAATGCAGTCATCACCAGAGTGGAAGACGCTGCCTCACCTGGACCCCAGGGAGACCATTCAGGCCCTTCATCCCCAGAAACATCCCTTACTCAAAAGACGCATTGTCTGGTTTTAATAGAATCCATCCATTTTTCCTCACATCTCTACACTAAGTCGGGTCTGCTCTTTATTAGGTCTTTCATCCTTGGAGCTAGTGCCCCTCCCAGACAGGAGAGTAAGAGATTGGGATGGTAGTCTCCTTCTTGCTTCCAGACCTCAGTGCCAATGACATACCCCTCAGACATCTCCCTTGGCCCACGGAGGCAGAGTCCTCTTTGATTCCCTTTGCATTTGTTTACTTATTTACTTACCTCTGACACTTCTGCTCTTTCCACACTGGAATACAAGGGAGTTTGTCTAAATCACAGCTGTGTTTCTAAAAGTATAATATCTTGGGTTATTAATACAATTTTGCCTACGGGGAAAGGACATGCCAGGAGGAAGCGCCTGTGTGGAGGAGCAGGCATAAATAAATAAATAAAATATAAATATATAAATAGAAAACTGAATAACAAAAATACATTTGGAAAAATTGTACAGAATTTCCCCTGAGGGCTCACCAATGGTAGAAAAAGTATTATTTGATTAAATAAATCCTTATACATATATAACATCTTGCAATATGTGGAAGTTTAATAAATAGCCCTGGTATTTTCTCCTAAGATTTATGGATTTTTATATCTACTTAATCCTTCAATAAGAGATAGAATAAAAATAATTTTCTCTTTCATTCCTGGAATTACAGAGCATGGTACTTTTTATAAATCAGTGCAGTGCAAAGTCATGTGGTAGCTACTGTCACTAATATTAATGCCTGTGACTACATAGTTCTAGCTACAGAGGTCAATGCATGTAGTTTAGCAAGAAAAGATTTAAAACTTTGGCTTATGAGAAACTAATGTCCCTGACCCCTCCACCTACATATGTCCTACTCATCATGGCCTCTGGCACTTACTTCCTGTCACTTGTGTGCCAAAAATGACACTTTCTGGTATTTAAAATGCCTTCAAGATATGTGAAGTTTCATTCCTTTGTGATAAAGTTTTATTTCCATTTTATTGAGTCACTGATGGAACATATGGTGTCTTTTTTAAAAGTCTACCTTGTCCAAGTTTTCTTACCTTTTTTCTAATCTGAATTATTATATATATGTGGCTAGTTTCTAAATAAATAGTTGGGAGTATTTTTAGAAGAATTTTTTTTAACTGGTTGATTGTGAAATCAATCATCTCATTGATGTAACCAGCATTTTTCAAGTCTACTAGCTGACTGGACCTAGTTAACTTAAGCTGAGTTTCAAGGTACAATAATGAGACATTTTATGAATAAATAATTTGGGATTTGGATAGAAGATGGAGAAAGAGGCAAAGAGAAGGTCAGAGATACACTAGGTGGTGCATTTACACTGGGCCCTTACACTGGAAGTCTGGTTATGACTCTGCCTACTTTTGAAATCTCTAACAAATATTTTGCCATGTGAAGACTCTGTTTTCTCATCTTTAAAACCAATATAATAATAACCAGAACTGATAGTGTTTAAAAAGGTTTTTTTTTTTTGCTATATCTAGTAGAGTACTTAGAAGTTAGTTGGTTCTTAGTCAATTTAACCCTCTCAAGGAATTTGATAAATTGGTGTACAGAAATTTCAATTTATTCTGTAGTGCATTGTTACTTCTGTAAAACATTTAATAAAGTCTCTCCTGATATTTGGTGAAAGACTGAGACATTCCTGGATAATGATTATAATTATGTGTTATCATAGCAGATTGATTATACCAAACAAGCCCTGCAGACCAGCCCTGCTCTCTGCAAGTCCGGCCCTCAGTGTTGCTGTGTCTGTGCTGAACCCTTGGCCAGGCAAATGTTCAACACTTGGTTAAAACTTGGATGAGGAAAGAGAAGCAATGACTATGTAAAGCTTGGATGACATAAGACCAGGGGAGAGAGATAACCTTGAAGATGTTACAATCAGAACTCAAAATAATCTCAACAGACTGACAGCATGGGCCAGAAAAAACAAGGAGAAATTTAAGAGCTAGAAAGGTGAAGTTTTGTATTTCTGCTTTTTAAAAAAAAAGTTTAACTTCACACGTACAGGATTTGTAGCAATTCTTATGAAAGACTGGCAGTTAGAGTTGACTGCAAGGTCAGAATGAACTTGCAGCATGACTTAGCCAGTAAAACAGTAACACAACTTTCAGCTGTATTAATAGAAATCGAATATCAAGGACAAGGGAAGGAATAGCCCTGTTCTGCTGTGCTCTGACAAAAGTCACCTGAAGCCCATCCATTTTTGAGGTCATGATTTATTGTTTTATTATTGAGCACAGCACATCATAGAAGATGGAAATTATAGGGATATAAAATTATATGAAGAAAGGACCCTATGTATGAAGGTGTTTCAGCAGACCGAAGGAAACTAGCATATAAGCAACACTACAGAAAGTGATAAATGAAGGTGTCAGAAAAGGTAGCAAGAAAAAGTTTCTTAGGTACTTTGAGGTCACTGTATTGGTCATTATCCCTTATAGAAGTCAAAGAAGTTGGACTTTATTCTGAAGGTAATGGGACAGCCAGTGAAAATGCTGGAACTGGGGAGTGATGTAACTGAAGTTGTTCACAGAAAGAAAGAAACAATGTCCAGCTGCTTGCAAATCGGTTCAAAAGGCAATGTCTTACCCTGCAGCTCCCTTTCCCATCAGATGTGAGCATTGGAGTCTGCAGCCATAAAGGAGGAAAAGCAGTGCTGAAGCTGCCCTCATAGCCTTGTAGGCTGGCATGCAGCGTGGAGCTAGTTTCAAACAGTTTTTTTTTTTTTAAATAGACAATGTTGGAGCCAGAGATTTAGCTCAATTGTTCCGGCACCTGCCTAGCAAGCTCAAGGTCCCTGGTTCGATCCCAGGTAACCACATACAACACTATGGGGTGTGATGACTCATGCCCACCAGCAACCAGTACTACATACCACAATGCCAGGCGTGATGGCTCACGTCTGTCACCCTAGCACTCGGGAGGCAGAGATAGGAGGATTGCTGAGTTCGAGGGTTACCTGGGCTACATAGTGAGCTCAGGGCCAGCCTGAACTATAAAGTGAGACCCTGTCTCAATTTTTAAAAAATAGACAATATCTTATGACACAGGATTTAGTCACAAAGACCAGAACTAGGAAAAAAAATCAAAGGAAATTATAAAGAAAGAGCTTTGATTGAATGTAATGTGTAAATTTCTACTCATACTGTCCCAAGATGAAACAGCCACTGAGAAGCGGCTGAGTCCAATCAGAGCTGAGTGGCCATAGTCTGGCCCTGCACACACCAAAGCCCTGGAGGCACTTCCAGCTTCCCAACTGTCCCAGGATCCAGGAAGTCCAGGCTTCCATGACACACCAAAGTGCTGATACGCGAGTTTAGCAAGCAAGCTCACTGTATGCATTTTGAGAGCTTCATATTTATTCTTAATATTGTCTAGGAAATACGTGGACTTTAAAAATGTAACATCATATTTTATTAGATCATATTAAAGCATTTTTTATTTTGATACATTTTATTGCAAATTAACAATTCAAGATTACCCATCTTGGGCCGGAGATTTAGGTCAGTGGTTCCAGCACCTGCCTTGCAAGCGCAAGGTCCTGAGTTCAATCCCGGTAACCACATTCAATGCTGGGTGTGGTGACTCACGCCCACCAGTAATCAATACCACGTACCACAGTGCCAGGCGTGGTGGCTCATGCCTGTAATCCCAGCACTTGGAAGGCAGAGGCAGGAAGATTGCTAAATTTGAGTCTTGCCTGGGCTACATAGTGAGCTCAGGGCCAGCCTGAACTACAAAGCAAGACCCTGTCTCAAAAAAAAAAAAAAAAGATTACTCATCTTTTTAATAATTTGATCCAATAAAATTAATTTTGGTTTTAGTTTCAATAAAGAATCTCCTTGAAATGAAATCTGAGTTCTGGAACACTCATTTTAAAATATAAAGCTCATAAGATAAAATTTGGTACCAACAGGTATACACATTTTTGGATTGTGTGTTAGTGTAACCAGTAGGAAAACAAATATAGAATGCAAATACAGAAGTAGTGACTGAACTTTTTAACTCAAAAGTTTAATTTCAAAGACAATGAGGGAATATTTTTGATTTATATCACAAATTATCATTTTGAATTTTTAAACAATTTCCCGGGCTTTTTAAAACCTTATATTTGTTCTGAAAATTATCCACAGAATACCAAAGCACAGTCAATGAAAACACATGCCCACCTTTTTACACGAGAGGAAATGAAAAGCAATCATCATGCAGTTGCAGGCCCGGAAGGGTCCAGGGAACGACAGGACAGGGACTGTGGTGTGGGCTGGACGGAAGCCTACAGAGTAAGAAGGGAAACCCTGCAGGTTTCCCCAAGAGACTGTGCTGAGTACACCCCAGGCACTGTGGGAGGAACAGCATGCATGAGGTGTCTCTTCTAAAAAAAATGTTTGGACCAAATATGAATTGTTATAACAGGAAACTTACCCTGAGGTCGTTGGACTTCTGCTTGTGCTTTAGTTATTTTAAGACATCACCAGTTTAGGTAAAATTTGTGCTGCTGTCTTGCTAGAAAAAGCAAGACGATCACTGAACATCCATGAAATTTAAAGATTTTCTTTGTCCCTTACAGTAATGAGAATCAAACTCAAGGCTTTGCACATGTTAGGTGAGTGCATGTCAGAGGCCTCCCCAGGTCCTAAAGACACTCATCTTTTAGTGAGAAACACTATAAAAAATTACAGTCAGCCAATATTAGGTAAAATGTAAGTGGAACTCTGCAACAGCAGTAGTTCCCTATTGTGTGATTCCAAGTTGCTTCTTTGCTCTGTGATTTTTTTACCCCATTTCTTCAAGCTTTGGTTTTTAACCCAATGTCCCGATTTGCCTTCCATTTTAGCTGGAAGTCTAATTCCCGTTGGGAGAGCCATGGTCAGCTTCCTCTGCTCCCAAGTGGCAGTCGCTGGCATGGGAGGGACCTCAGTACAGAAAACCCATCTCACTAGATCTGGATCCCTATCCTCTGTTTGCCAGAGGCACGAAGCTCTGCTGAGACTTTTACGTAACCCACACATGCTTCCTGTCTGTTGTTACAAATTAAAGATTGTACTCTACTCACATTTCCTCGTCTTAATGTATTTTCTGTGACATAATCTCATCTAGGAAACCTGCTGCATGTAGTTATCAGGGCTCCTTTCGGGGTGTGAGTTTTTCCGACTGTGTTTACCCTGAGGACTGGACGGTGGGAAGGAGTTCTGGTTAGGTGGTTTGGAACAGGTCCTTCAAATGAGAGCCGCCTGCTCTCCCTGGTTAACGGGACTTGGGTTAGGAAGGCAAATGAGAAATGAAGCCTCGCTGTCACCACACGGGGAAGGGGTCATATCAACACCACTTTTCACGCGGTCTCTACCCTTGATTAGAGAGTTGAGCAGTTTGTCAGATTTCTCCACTGTCTTCTCCACTTCTCTTCTGGCTCATTTCACATCATTTATAAAAGAAGCCATGAGGCTCAGCCCATACCCCAAGAGAGTGGGGAGCTGGGCTTTGTTTTCTAAATCACTCCGAAATTTAATCCTGAATTTCCTAGGCAAGGTTGGGCAGCATAGTGCTCACGCCTCGGCCACAGACTCCGTCTTTCTATAGAGACAGTAACGTACCAGCCGCATCTGGTTGCATCCTGGGACACCCCCCCCCCCACAGGGCTGTGGCCGTGGCAGGGAGACCGGTGCCCTGCAGACGTGAGCTGCTGCGTGTGGGAAGCAGGGCAGATGCCAACCCTGTGTGAAGCTCAGTTGTGTTTTTCTTTTCGCTTAGATTGCTAAAATTCCCCACACTTTAAAATCAAATTTTGCTCATTCTCTCTCGTTCCACTGTTTTTATTCCCCCCTGTTCTTTGACTTTTCTTTTCCCAAGAGGCTTCTTACAGATCACTCACAAGGAATTAGCAAAAAGCCTGAGCATAGGAACTTCAATTGCACTGTGTTCTACTTCCCTGTCACCCAGAAGCCCCATAGGCTAATGTAGAAATATAAAATTCCCTCACACAGAGAAAAGCACCAAAATTTCCATGATGGTAGCACTAGAAGTTAGTTTTATTAAATGGACACTTTGTATAATACTAATGAAAAGAGTAACTCCAAAATTTAAGATAACACCCGTTCTCTGCACTTTTCTCTCAAAACCATGCGCTGGGCGCACCTTCTCAGCCTTCTGTGAGATAGACACTGGTCACAGGAAGAAGTCGCCCCGGGACTCAAGGTCCCGGGAATGAGGGGCACCGTCAGCTGCATGATTAGGTTCCAAAGTTATCACCAGCAATTTCTCGGTGCTTATTCTGAGTTCATAATCATAGGACACCTCATTTGGAAAAGCTTGTAGGAAAAGTTACCCTAAAACTCCAATTAGAGGATTACAAATTAAATAATAATATATTCCTTTTAAGCCTGATTAATAATGATTTCAAAATAAAAGCATGCAATGTTATGAAGATGTGATTTTGCCATGAGTTGATTGTTCTTGACTTTTGCTGATTTCTAAGTAGGCTGCTCATTTTCTTTAGAAAAATTTTTTAATTTGGGTTCCAAATCTTTTATCTGTTACAGATTTGAGCTTCTTTTTTCTAGTGGTAAGTGGCTATAGACATTAAAGAACCTTTAATTTGTCATTGCCAAATTCACCAATATATTTTCTAGAGAACTTCTCCTTTAATATCCCTTTATTGGTATGAAAAAAAGTTAATCAGAAGTATAAAAGTTCAATGCCACGTAAACAATATAATACCAATTTTACAAAAATAAGATAAAGATAAAAGCAGGAAGATATTGCAGAAAGGCATTCGGGCTGCCACTCCATGATGGGGGCAGGGCAGGGGTTAGAAAAAGCTGCAGGGAGAGGAGGGGCCAGGCCCAGGGGCCACTGAGTACTGAAGGTGACACTTCCTTGATGTCACACCCAGGAGTGCGCTTACCAGACCCCAGGCAGCTCCCAAGCCAGTGACCACCCAGCTTTACTCCCATACTTTTTACAATAAATTTTAACTTTTTTTTTTTTTTTTGAGCCAGGGTCTCGCTTTGTAGTTCAGGCTGGCCCTGAGCTCACTATGTAGCCCAGGCAAGCCTCGAACTCAGCAATCCTCCTGTCTCTGCCTCCCGAGTGCTGGGATTACAGGCGTGAGCCACCACGCCCGGCTTAACTTTTATATATAACTAAAATTAAACTTGTTTATCATTGTCTTTAAACACTGACCCATCAGAATCTAATGTTAATTCCCACCGGTGTGGGTTTGAAAACACTCACTGTGCTCACGCTCTGTGCACTCTTGACAGTGTTTCTCAAACTCTGCGTTTCAGGCGTCTGATCTGTGTCAGTGGAAATCACCATGCTGGAAAATGGCGGAGGGACGAATGAAGTAATGTTTGAGAAATCTCTGTGTCACATCTGAACAAAGGTGTGCAAGAAATATAACATCACTCAATAACTTTCTAATAGATAATTATATTTATTCCACAGTATTTGTTGAGGATTTGAGGCAATAATTTTACTTTGTTTTTCTCCAGTGGAAAATTAGACTCTTGTTTGTTCAAAAGCTTGGATATGTGATTCAGTAAATATTTACTGAGTGCTAACTGTATACCAGACACTGTGTGTGGTGCCCAGAATGCAAAAATATGTAAGACGCACGCAGTTCTTGGCCTCAAGAAGTGCACAAGTTGGCCCAGGGAATGAAGACACCTACTGGCTTCGTTACAATGAGCTAACTTTTTATTGTATTCAGGGTATTTAATTGACCTATGGGAGAAAAGTCTCAGTAAGATGATGAAGATACTCATGAAGAAAGCAAGGCAGTGAGACAGTGTATATAGATTACACATCAAAACAGGAGAGGGCCAGAGGGTTAGCTCAGTGGTTCCGGTGCCTGCCTTGCAAGCGCAAGGTACTGAGTTCAATACCTGGTAACCACATACAATGCTGGGTGTGGAGATTCACACCCACCAGCAATCAATACCACATACCACAGTGCCAGGCGTGGTGGCTCACGCCTGTAATCCCAGCACTTGGGAGGCAGAGGCAGGAAGATTGCTGAGTTTCAGGCTTGCCTGGGCTACATAGTGAGCTCAGAGCCAGCCTGAACTACAAAGTGAGACCCTGTCTCAAAAAAAAAAAAAAAAAAAACAGGAGAGAGTAAGGAGAGTTGAGCAGCAGACAAGAGATGTGAGACGTGCTGGTCTTTTACAGACCCAGCCATGGCCCCTGGTGCCTACGACAGAGAAGCGAAGTTGCAGAGGCAAAGGGCAGGTGAACGCCGTGCTCCTCAGAGGTGGGACACGTTGGGGCTCAGCTGGGAGGTAGGGAGGGAGCGGGAGCCATGCACAGTGTACTGGGTCTGGGTTTCCAGTGGACTTCACCTCCCAAGGGAGTGCCCTGTTTTCAACACCCTCGGGCCAGGCCCAAGGCCACAGTTGCTCCTGGGCACTGGGCTTGAAACGACACTAAGGATTCACTTAGATAAATGATGGAAATGAGAAATTAATCAGGAGAATAAAATTCTGAGAAGACAGCATATTCATTTTATTTAGATTTTCTAATGAGTATGCTTGTTTTCAGAAATAACCAGGAGAAAGAGACAAAGAAGCACAGGGACTAGCAGAGAGTTAGAAAAGAGGCTGCACAGGTGCCACCCTGGAGCCGGAGGGCTCAGGACCTGGTGGCAAGCCAAGCCCAGCTCTGCTGTCTCAGGGATCAGGGCTCTGGAGCACGTGTCTCTGAGGCCGACTCCTCCTCCTGCTGATGCTGGGCGAATACTTGTGAGCCGGTGATCTGGAACAGGCTGAAATCCTCTGCGGGGCCACAGCTGTGAAATAATTTTCCCAGAAATAGGGATGAGTCAGTTTGCTCTGTTTCAAAGATTCTATTCACTAGAGTTTCCCAAGAGCTTCCCCCTCCCCAGGCCAAGGCCAGCAGCTCCCCAGCTCCCGCCTGCGCTCCTGAGTTGGATCCTGCTAGTCACTGGACTCATATTCACTCCGGCAGAACATGTCGTGGCAGATTTTCTTTTCCTCACCTACAGTGCCTTTTATCTTTTCCCATTCAGTCAATGCCAAACGTCTATGGCACCCAAATCTTTAGTCTATATCTTCATGATTTTATAGAAAAGGGTGAACCTGTTTGGGGTCTGGGTTTCAAAAAAAAGAAAAGGCTAGATTTTTTAAAAAAAGTATATTATATGCTATTATTCACTTACTATGTCCCTAATGAAATAAGATTCTTAGAAAATTACCAATATATTATACATGAAAAATAGCAGGACTGAAGCTGTGTGACTATTTTATAGTTTCATGTAGAAAAAACTATGTTTAAGCCATATGTTTGCAAGCTTAGAATTTTACCAGATGGCCCGACATTATGTCTGGCTATTTGTTCATGAGGAAATACTTCAGCAAACCCACCAGAAGCAGTCTTGGTCTAGCAGTTACCCTTAACTGAAATATGCAGCTCGCACCTGAAATAAAAGATAAATAGAGGGGCCGGAGGGTTAGCTCAGTGGTTCCAGCACCTACCTCACAAGTGCAAGGTCCTGAGTTTGATCCCCAGTAACCACATAGAATGCTGGGAGTGGAGATTCACACCCACCAGCAATCAATACCACATACCACAGTGCCGGGCATGGTGGCTCACGCCTGTAATCCCAGCACTCGGGAGGCAGAGACAGGTGGATTGCTGAGTTCAAGGCTTGCCTGGGCTACTTAATGAGCTCAGAGCCAGCCTGAACTACAAAGCAAGACCCTGTCTCAAAAAAAGATAAATAGAAATTAAATGTGTGTCCAAGAGAAGCAGAATTGTTTTCAAGCTTGAACATGATAACGACATACTATTTGACAATATGAACCCAAAGAAGCTCAGTGTTGATGGTGATGTACAGAGCTCCAGAAAAATAGAGATTCACAAAGTTCTTACTTTCATTGTTGTGCACTATTAAGTGTGTAAAGGTAAATTAAATGACACAAACTAATTTTATTTTTAATAAAAGAATGCTGTCATTATTGATTATTCTTTTACACTGAGCTGAATATTTAATATAAATTATTATAGTAGTAATTTTTCCTCATTGCTAGGACAAAATGCCCAATACCCAAAGTTAAAGGAGGAAAGGTTTACATTGGCTCATAGTTGTTTTGTTTTGAAGTGCAGGGGATTAAACTCAGGACCTTGTGTTTGTGAGGGAGGTATGGTGTCACTGAGCTAAATCCCCAGCCCATCTTTGGTTTATACTTTTTTTTTGTTTTGAGACGGCATCTCACTTTGAAGTCCAAGCTGGCCCTGAGCTCACTATGTAGCCCAGGCAAGCCTCAAACTCAGCAATCCTCCTGCCTCTGCCTCCTGAGTGCAGGGTTTATAGGCATGAGTCACCATGTCCGGCTTGTGGTGTGTGTGGTACTGATTGCTGGTGGGTGTGAGTCACCACACCTGGTACTGTTGTGTGTGGTTACCAGGATTGAACCAGGGACCTCGCGTTTGCCATGCGGGTGCCAGAACCACTGAGCTAAATCTCTAGCCCCGTTGGCTAATACTTTGTAGAGTTTTAATCCATTATCAGCTGGTTCCAAGGCAGGGTGAGATGGCAGACAGGAACTGGAGAGAAGAAACAGTTTAGGGCAGGCAGAAGGTAGCAAAACAAGCAAAAAACAATCACAGTTCTATCCTTTATATTTGATCCATGCTGCTCAGGGCAGGCAGCACTCACACCCTTAATCTTGGTGCCCTTGAGCCCAGCACTGCCTCATGAAGTAATCCTAGTGTAACACACTCTAGATCCAGTCACCTCTGAAAAAGCCCTGCCTATGGCAGCATGAGGCTTTGGGGGAACATTTAGACCACAAGCCATAAAAACTATATTTTTCAATCCTCCAAACTATTCTAGCTTTCTCCTTCCTTCATATGTAGGAAAAGCTGGTTGTTAGAAAATAAAAGGGAATAAAACCTGATTCGTATGGCTATGAGTGTCTCCCCATGGTAGAGTGCATCCCTAGCACATGTGAGGTCTTGGATTAGTTTTCCAGGAAGAAATACAAAACAAAACTAGTGAGAAGCCGAGCTGAATTTGAAGCTATATAGTATGAATCTAGAGTCTAAGCACCACCATGTCAAACATTATTTTATAAAAGAGTTCATGAATAAAAAAGCGTACTTTATAAGGAGAACTCATGACCATGTGCACTGCCATGGAGAAGAAAGTGGTGGCGTGAAAGTGTCTGTAACCTTGTGAACTCACAGGATCTATTGTGTGGCTCACGTTGTACAAGAACTCAGTAAAAACATTCTCAATGTCAACTATAAAAACTTTGAGTCATACTCTAAAACCAAAAGGATTCAAATCAGCCTGTTTACAAAGAATAGCCCAGATGTGATGCAGCCCTATTAGGTTTCAGTAAATAAAGAGGTCAGAGGAGATAGTTTCCGTATGAGCAGAGAGTTTGTCACCCTCGATCGCACTGTTAATGCCTTTCTACAGATCCTGCAGTGGTTTTCACAAACTTTGAAGGAGAAAACTAAATTAAATGCTAAAGATGAATCAGAAAACTCCAAATTTATACAGGAACTCCAGTCCACACATTTATTGTTCATTCCTATGATACCTAATATTGTCAAGCACAGTGCTTTGCCTTGGATTCCTGTGATATATCCTAGACAACCAGATGAAAAATATATAGATCAGAAAATTAATGATTCATGTGAATCACAGAGGTTATATTCTGTCCCAACTGTGCTCAGCCATACTTCAGTGGCAGCTTGTGAGTAGCTCAGGACACTCTTACAAAGGGAAGACTCGAGGTAGGATTCTAAGGTGAGAGAGAGAGAGACAGGATCATCTTCTCGGGGCTGACGTGTTATCCCACATAGCTGGGATTGTGCACACTGACTATAGTGTGTGAATCACTCAACTGAAGCCCCAGCACCCAGAACCATGGGTATGGAGTGAGCCCCGGAGAGGAAGGTTCAGGTAAAATCGTGCTGGGTGACTGTCCTTGAAGCAGGGGCACCAGGGCTCTTGTGCTGTCTGCCCAACATTAAGAACAGGGCAAGGCAATACCTGGAAGGTGGGAAAGAGCCCTCCACAGAGCCTGCCCTCCTGGGAGTCTCACCTCAGACCTCCATTCTCCAGATGAGAGAGTGTAAAGCTCTATCTGTTAAGCCACCAGTTTGTTATGACAACCCAGCCGGTCAACACAGAGTAAGATTCACTCGACACCATAAAAGTTGTCATGGAAACGCCACCAGATATATGATTCTCAGTGGCAAAAAACTAAGATCAACCCACAGGCAACGATGCCCATTTTCATTCCTGCTATTCAGCTCCATCTTGGAGGTACCTGTCAGAGCAGCATAGCAAGAGTGAGGAATAAAAGGCACCCAACAGCAAGGAAAAAATTAAAATGACCAGTGTTTACAGATGGTGTGATCTTACGTGCAGAGAACCCCGGAGCTCTGTTTTCGTGGTGAACACAGCACGACTGAGTTGGGGCTTCCAGAAGACAACTAGGAGTAGGAAACACTTGGGAGCCATGTACCAAAACACCAACCTACCTTCTGCATGGTTTACATGTATTATAAATTTTTAAATGACCAAATTACTTTTACAGATTGAAAATTTATATAAAATGTAAAGATGCCTATACAAATTAAAGTGGGAATTAGTGAGAAAAATATTCATTGACCTACATGTAAGAAAAAAACAAATAGCTAATAGGTATATGAGGGAAAGCTAACTACAGTGGTAATTAAGTAAGTGTAATTTAAACTATGATTAGTGGAATCTCACGGAGGGTTAAAGAATCGGCTCACTAAAAGGGAACACAGGCATCAAGGCTGTCTATGCTTCTGAAAGTAGGACTAGGCCTCTTCTGTTTCCCCCTCTTTACACACTGACTTGACTCACTCGGGAGAGAGAGGCCCTTCTGCAGCTGCGGTGCTCTGCACTGTATAGCTCCTGCTACTGGAAAGACAACGCGCCTTCGTCTGAACTCCAAGGCTGTGATGCTGGGACCGTCCTCCCTGACCTACACTGGCCAGTGAGTGGTGACAGAAGGGACGGAGCTCAGTAAGCTCTGGGAGGCTCATCTGGTCCAGAAAGTGTGATTACAGGGAGAGGCAGGGACGGGCTGCCCAGTCCAGGGTGCGAGAGCTTGTTGCACACGGTAAGCATTTCCACGAATTCACCCTCCATCTTCAGGAGGCACAACAGGGAATAATATGAGCTGATGCACAGGTATATATCTTAAGAAAAGTTGGTACACACACACACACACACACACACACACACCTGCACCAGTTTTAGTACAGCCACCTTTCAAGAGTGGACTAGACTATGGCATTTTCACCAAACTACCATTAGGGTGAAGGTCATGACCAGGCAAAGCTCAACCTTGACTGCTCTGTGCCTCCTCTTCTGCACACGGGTAAGCATGGTGGTGACGCTCTGTGGAGGCTCAGCAATTCAAAATTATACATAAACTAAAACAATGTGAAATTACAGAGAAAGCATATTCTTAAAATCCACTCATTCTAGGAAGACTTTTCCATATTGTATTCGCCAAAACTGAAAACACAAACTGTCATTAGAGGAGATGCCTCACTCTCATGTGAGGACAAGCTGCTACATTCCAAGGTTGACTCAAAAGGAAAAATCTTTGAAAGCTTTGAAAACAAGGCACTGTCCATTACATTTGGGTTCTCTGTTTCTTGACTGTTTTATCATGGCTTGGCTGAAAAATAAAAGTATCTCCTAATCGGGACAGTACGATCGGCGACACTTGAACACCCTTCAACCCGGGCCTTCTGTGGTGATGCTCTCTGTTGTCACTGTGCATCGTAAAGTCTGTTTTAATGAACACTAAAGCTGCATCACTCAGATGTCACGTGCAGATACCTTAGAAAAGACCTAATTCCTATAAAGCAGAAACAAGGACATGCTCACTACACCACAAGGTCAACTGCATGGGAAGGAGGAAAATGAATGACCACCGATTTCTCACTTCTTGTTCTAATACTGAACTCAAATACCTGTACATATAGGATTGTTAAGTACGTCCAAAATTCATTGAAAATGAGACAAACTAGCTTTTCAATGACATTGTCTCCTAAAGATACTCCCGAGGGTCTGCTCTGGAGATGTCTCCTCTGAGACAAAACCCTTCACCCCTCTTCCCCTCCCTGGGTGCCTAAGGAGCTCTGTCTCCTTCATCTCCTATGGCCTCAGCTTCCTCACAGTTTAGTGGCCGTTTGTGCATCAAAGAATTCCAACAGGGATCAAAGGAGCCTTGACGACACCATGTGGAAGTCAGATGGTGTCACTTCCACCCGCTCAGACTTCCGAGGAACTTTTGTCAACCCCTCTGCCCAGTCCTGGTGGCCAGACCATTGGTGTCACTGGTGAGAAGGTTGTGTGGTGGGATAGAAGTATAATACAACATATCCTAGTCGCTGTCAAAAAATACAGTCGTCTGGCCATAATTAACATGCCCCGACAGGGGAGATGTACTCACCTGTTTTCTCAAGGTCCAGAATGTCTTTGCATTAAACTCAATGCAAAGTCCAAGAGCTTGCTGGTTCATCAGGGCCAAGCTTGGATGAGACCCAGGTTTAGCTCCTTGGCACAGTTCATTGTGCACAGCTCCTCTCAAAGGCTTTCAAAATTAGAAGATAAACTGTGGCCTCCCTCCTCCCCCACTGCACTGGAAGAATAGGAGCTGTTAGGGGCGCTCCCATTCCCAGAGGGTTACCTGAGCATCTAACCCTTGGTCCCCTAGCAGTGCTGGGTACGGTGTGGACTTGTCCCCCAGGGGTCTATGCTGGGTGCCTGCTTCCCAGTGTGCTTAAGAGGTGGGTCCTACTCAGAGTTACCTAGGCAATCACTCCCTCCAAACAGACAATGCATTCTTGTGGGTCCTCAGCAGTCCCTTCTAGCGTGGGTAACTATGAAAAGAATGGGACTGGCCCCTGAATGCCTCAAGCTGCCTGTCCCATCATGCGATGACGCCCTTGTGACTACTGGGCTGTCCTCACTGGAGGTTCAGGGTGTGCAGCCACCCACTGCTGGACTCTCAACCTCCAGAACCTCGTTCTTCATGAGATATGAGTCACAGGTGTGTTTTCAGCATTTTGAACAGACGCCAGATTGATTCATCTCTGCTTTTATCTTATACAGATAAAGTCATTAATTCTCTGTCCCACATAAATTAAGATAAGAAAATCAGTATAAGTCTTATGTTATGCAACATACTCACACATTTTCCAATTTTTAAGCAAAGGTTTTCCTCTACTTAGGATTCCATTGATGACTCCATGGTTCCATTTTTCCTTGTTCCATTTTTAAGAGTTAGTATTAAGTCATTGAAGATACTGTAGGTTCCTTTTCTTTTAATAATTTAAAATACACAGAAAAGTTTAGGCACATGGAAGGCATAATAAGCTGACTGACCTGTTGATGAATTACACTGAATTAAGTTCTAACATCTTTTTTGAAAGTATGCACACCTGAGCATGTAAACAGTAGTATTTATACTTCATTTGAATTTTTCTTAAATAAAAGTGATGAACAGAGAGAGCTGTAAAGTAAGTTGTTCTGACAGAGCCCAGGCCTGCATCATGATGGGCACTTCCTAGGTGCACTTCTGTGGGGGTCTGGGAGGAGCCCCACAAATGCCAGCTGTTCAGGACATATGAACGTTGGTGTAAGACCCTGCATGATCCCTTGTGAGCAAACATCTTTGTGGCATCTTCATCACCTAAAACTTTAAGAGTCTTTTTGTTAGGAATTTTAGGAAAGAAAAATATAAATATTAGAATAACAAGAAAATTAGAAAATAAAAGGGCATATAACCCTAAAAGACAAATTTCTATTCAAGATGACAGAAATACAAAGAGCAACAATAAAACACTAGAAAATTATCTTTTTATTTAGTAACATGAGGCTTCTTAAATGTCAAAATAGCTAACTACAAGCTCAAGAAAAATCCATTTGGTTAGCATTCAACATGACTATGATTTGCCACTAATCTTTGCTAGCAGGTTGCTCTAAGCCTGTGTGGAGATTTGTTTCATGTAGAATCTGAACAGCCATCTCCACCTCAGGTGCCCACGTGCCTCCGTGTGGACCCACGCGGGGCTGGCTTTCCTCTCAGGTTTGCATGTGCTCAGAACCCTCTCTGATAGGCCTGGCTGGTAGGAAGACTGCCGTTGATTATAAAGCCAGTTTCTTCTCTGATAACCAAACATACCTTTCTGAAGTTCTAAATATTTGCTTGAAAGTCTCACCTAAACCCTAAAATATGAAATTTGCTTTTCATAAATCATAAATGAAAGCAAATGTGCTAAAAGGTGAATTTAATTACTTGGTAAAGCAAAGTTCTACTGAACTTATTTAAACTCAATCTTTAAAATGCAGATATTTTCAGTTTCAATATAAAATACCATCAGTAAATGACATGTATCATCTTTATTGATATCTGTAATGCTGATTTAAATAATAGTAGAAGCCACTTTATCTCACAGTCAGATCTCTTTGCCAACCAGATTTTTTTTTTTTTTTTGCTTTTTGGAGACACGGTCTCGCTTTGTAGTTCAGGCTGGCCCTGAGCTCACTATGGTGCCCAGGCAAGCCGCCGCGAACTCAGCAACCCTCCTGTCTCTACCTCCCGAGTGCTGGGATTACAGGCGTGAGCCACCACGTCTGGCATTGTGGTATGCGGTGTTGATTGTTGGTGGGCGTGAGTCTCCACGCCCAGCACTATATGTGGTTACCAGGGATCGAACTCAGGTTCTTGCGCTTGCGAGGTAGGCGCCGAAACCACTGAGCTAACCCTCCGGCCCGCCAACTAGATTTTAGAGCTACACATTTTTAGTTGTTTAAAGAGAGTAGAAAACAATTATAGCCATTTCATAAGTACAGCTGAAACACACTAAAAAAATCTCAAGTTAGTTCTCACTTGAACACACAAAGCTTTGCTAAACACCTGGAGGAACTCGGATGTTCAACTTCAGAATTCATGTTACATATCTTTTAGCATTTAAAAAAATTTTTTGGTTTGGTTTAAATCTATATTTGCTGTTGGACAAAAAAAAATGCATTACAACATGAGATATAGTGTTTTAAACATGAATTTGACATCTCTGGTAAAATCAGGTTATATTTCAAATTGCAGGTCCAGAGCAAGCCCAGTGGAAAATAAGATTCCTAGCACTTTAATGTGCATTATGTTTATGCAGGTTTACTCGCTTCTGCCCACTTAGGCACACTAGTGCTAAAGAAATCAATGTTAGCGAGAAGGGCTTTCCTAACATATTCATTCCCTCTTATCTTCTGGAATGCACAAGCAGCAATTTCATAGCTATTACCAACCAATCAGGCGTGCTCTGTACGTGCCATAGTCAACAGCACAATAACGGGAAAGACGAGGAGCAACCCATGGCCCCTCTGGAATAGGCAGGGACACTTCTCTAACTACGCAGCCTGTCGGCCTCAGCTCACTGGAAGGGCAGCAGCCTGGTGAGGCATCTTGATTGTGCCATGGGCTCTTCATCAGACATGCTCAAAGGGTGTTATTCAGTTCAGCAAAAATGGGAGCTGAGGTCAGCTGTTAAGGCACCCAGAAAAACACACTCTTCTTCTCCTGTCAGGCTGGTTTGAGGAGCAATAATTTCAATCAGGAAATAGGAATACTTTTTGTGACAGATTCTACTGCTCAAAGGAAACTTCAGTGATGACTTTTATGGTGCTGGCAATAACTTTGAGTCTTTCCTGTGAGACACAGTTTTGAATAAACTCAACACAGACAATTGAAGAGCTGGTGGCACACCCAGAGGGTACAGGTCTCCTCATCAGAGAAAATGATTCATAAGAACTTTTAAAATTAAATGAAAACATAAAATTTAAAATTCTTTATCAGTATCTACCACTGACCAGGATCCAGGAACCATAATGTTACACCCTCACTATAAATAGTCAGTTACTGATTTTATTTAAGCCTAATTTTAGAGCTGTTCTGGACTAAACTGCCAATCTGTCTTTGTTAGAATAAATTGTGGACCGACGTCATTAGGAAATGACCCATGTTTCAGTTCTGACTGATGAATTCTGTTCTTACTGAGTTACAAGTTAGCTCTTTTCTTAGCCCATGGATTTTCATCCCCCATGTTTGATTGTCGTCTTCCTTATGGACCATTTGTGTCTTAGATACTTTCTTTGTTCCTTGGGCAAAATACCAACACCCACAACTTAAGGACAGACTCATCTTGGTGTCAGTGGCTGGCATCACAGGTGACAAAGTATGTGGCTACCCAGGCCTCCATTGCCCATCTCTGAGCCACGACCATCCTGGCCCAACTCCCGAGCTAACAGAATAATAATTTCCTCACAGTCCCCTCACTTCCAAACCACTCACACATGATTTTAGGGATTAAGTTTCCAATGCACAAACTTTTGGAAGATGTAGTGATTTAGTAACCTCCTAGAAATAACAACAATTCAGCAAAGTGTTAAAATACAAGAGAAATACACACAAAAAAATCTTTCTACTTCTCTATATTAGCATTGTATAGATGGATACTAAAATTTAAGGTATAATACCATTTCCTGTCATGAAGAAAACCCAACACTGTACAGAGGTGTGAGTTTAACGTAAGCTATCTTAAGGAGGGCTAGAGATTTAGCTCAGTGGTTCCAGTGACTGCCTCACAAACTCAAGGTCCTGAGTTCAATCCCCAGTAACCACATACAATGCTGGGTGTGGTAACTCACACCCACCAGCAATCAATACCACATATCACAGTGCTGGGCATGGTGGCTCACATCTGTAATCACAGCTCTTGGGAGGCAGAAGCAGGAGGATTGCTGAGTTCGAGGCTTGCCTGGGCTACATAGTGAGCTCAGGGCCAACCTGAACTACAAAGGGAGACCCTGTCTCAAAAAAAAAAAAAAAAGATATCTTAAGGAGATCATCTTAGTTCTGACTCCTGTAACAAAGTACATAAGTACTTTCACAGCACATAAGTAACAGAGCTCTGTTTTGGCGGCCGGAAGTCTGAGGCCAGGATGCCAAACAGCAGCTTATGGTGAGGACCTTCTCTGGAATCCAACATCTGGAGACCAGTGCGCTGAAAGAAGGGACAGAAGCTACAAGCCAGGAGAAGCCAAAGGTCTGAGCTTCGAGCCAGTTTAGTACTTAGAAGTCAGGAGGTGGGAAACAAAGGAAGGGAGGAAGGGGTGAGCAGCCCACTGAGGCACACATCTCCGTGTGCAGATGGAGCCCGAAGTGCTCCTTTCTCCTGTATTCTTAAAAATTACACCTGAGGGCCAGAGATTTAGCTCAGTGGTTCATGCGCCTGCTTCGCAAGTGCAAGGTCCTGAGTTTGATCCCGGTAACCACAAAGAATGCTGGGCATGGTGACTCACGCCCACCAGTAATCAATACCACATACCACAGTGTCGAGCGTGGTGGCTCACGACTGTAATCCCAGCACTTGGGAGGCAGAGGCAGGAGGACTGCAGAGTTCGAGGCTTGCCTGGGCTACATAGTGAGCTCAGGGCCAGCCTGAACTACAAAGCGAGACCCTGTCTCAAAAAAAAAAAAAAAAAAATTACACCTGAGATTTTCTAGTACTTAGGTATTTGTAGCTTCTTCAACTGCATAAAAATATTGCCAATCTTTAAAGAGTTTTTTCTGAAATTTAACGAAATGCTGATAGCCAAAGCATTAAGAGGCTTCCGTTTTGATTGCACAGCACCGCAGAGCTCTCGTAAACTTTCAGTGAGTGCCCTAGGAATGGGCTTTTAAGCAGAACCCATCACACCCTTCACCTGTTTCAGTTCAAGCCAAACATCAAGGTCACGGCTGCAGGCTGCCAGAGCCCCGCACCCCTGCGGGAGGACAGAGCGAAACACACTTTTGTGGAACTACTTGTGTAGAATTCAACAGGCCAGGCCTGAGATGGTTCGCAAGCCAGAGCGTGAACAATGCCAGGATGCATCAGGCAGCTCCTCAGTGCAACAAGAATACAAGTCTGTTGGCATAAAATCAAAGGCCACATGCTGCAATGAAAAAGATTAACAGAAGAATAATCAAGGCTTTAAATTTTCAGTGCACACCCTGAAAACTCTCCTCACAATAAATTTCTTTGTTTCTTTAACTTTTTAAAAAAATTGACAAGTTATTTCAACTGAATATCTGATTTTTGTTACTTTGTTGTATAGTAAAAGAATTTCTTAACAGAAGACAGCTATATTAATATGTTTAAAATACAGTTCTGAAAAAATTAGAAGCGTCATTGTTTCCTAAGATCCCTTGCATTCCAATGTTTTTATAAAATGTATAATATTTTAAACCCCTACTTTCATCTCAAGAATTTTTGATAAAAATTTGAGAATTTTAAAGAGAAGCTTCAATGTAACATCAAACTATCTCTCAGACAGAACAGTTTATAAGACATTTGTTTTAAATACTTAAAAGGTAACTTGGCCAAAATAAAAAAAATTGTTATCTTCTATTGGAAGATGACAACATTCCCCCTATTCCCAGGAGCAGCTACAAATCCTGTTGTTCTATTTTTCTAGTTTAAATATTGACATGGGGCCTTACTAAGCACTAAATTGCCCAGGCTGGAATCAAACTTGCAATTACCCTGTCTCAGCCTCCTGAGTTCTGAGATCATAGGTATGTACCACTGTACCTGGCTTCTAATACTATTTTTTGGAAGCACTTTTAGAGCACAACTATGTACAAAACTTTCTTTTTAAAAATACTGCATTCTTTTCTCATCAAAGAAAACCATTATGAAGACAGATGAAAACACCCATCAAAGATTTGTAAGAAATGCCCATACTAGATAGTAAAATATTCAAAATCTCACCAACTTGGGAAGGCAACCAACAAATAAGTGAATTATGCTGTATGAGATGGATTAACTTCTAAACATGGAAATGAAAGATATGGTATACTGAATGCTGAGAAAGATGAGCAGATTTAAATAGGAACTTTTTGGCCAGGAAAGGACACATTGAGGACTGAGGTGCATACATAGATGTACAAAAGGGAGGGAAAGACATGCTTGAGGAGATGCAGAGGGACAGATTCCATGTAAAAGAAACAGCTGCTACAAAGATGCAGAGTTTGAGGAACAGAGAGTAGTAGACCATCGTGTCTAAGGAAGAGAGTAAGGAAAGATTGGTGAGAGGTGATCTCAAAGAGGATCAGGCTTGGAGCTAGAGAAAACTTCTGGAACATTCCAGAACTGTGACTTTTACTCTGAGAAAGCAGACGGGCACTGGTGGGTTCTGCACAAGCAGTGACCAGATCTGCTGGACTTCTGACTGCTACATTGAGTGTGAACTGCAGGATAGCCTGGTGGAAGCTGAGAGATTAGTAATCTAAAAGAGGCCCGGCAGTGGGTGCTCAGGACAGGCTGAAGGCAACAGAGGTGGGAAGGCCCAGTCCTAGATCTTCCCTGGACTGAACAACAGGTGTGGGAGGGATGGGCAGGAAGAGAGAAGGAGGCCCTTGAAGGAGACTGGGCACCCATGGGAGAGCAGACTGGAGATGAGGCTTGCTCAACTGGGGTCATGTTGAATTTTAGAAGGCTCTCAGATACTCACATGGAGGTGATGAAAGACTCTGTGGCTTTGGGAAGAGAGGTAGATAACAGCACCAGAGTCAGAAACAGAGAAGAGAATTCTGAGGGCCTTCAATTTTGGGAGGGCCAGGGAAAGGCATGGGAACACTCCCAGAATTTCTATTTGACCCCTTCCAGATGAGCCTATTCTGTCTGTTTTTCAGTTCCCTACTCTTTTGTGTTTTGCTTGTTATTCTGGTGTCCTTAGTGACTCTAAACATATTATCTTTTGGGTCTTTTTCCTGAGATAGAAAATGCATGATGCTTTCCCCCTCCCACACCCCACACTGCCTTCTGCCATATGCAGACTTATTGTTCCAGTGCAGTTCTCCTCTCACAGGACATCAGACTATGACCCCATAGGACGCAGAGCCCCGGACTTCTCTGGCCTTCGGGGCTCCTGACCTGGAGCCCAGATGGAAACATACAAAGTTCCTATATAACTTTATTTGTTCATTTCATCCATTGGCACAAACCATTTTGAGGCTCCAAATTTGAATAGAAGAATTTAATTTAGGCCTCTCTTCTCTTGAATATTCATGGCTCAACCTGCAGTCTACACAGAATCATTAAACCACGCCCACCATCACCAGAACTCCCACCTGGCCAGAAGAGAAGGAAGTAGCTGTGGGTGGTGGAAGCTAAAGGGGGGTGAGTGATTTTTAACTCCTTCCTCTTTCCATCTCTACCTACTATTACCTATACAGAAAATAAACCTGAATGATAAGAAGGACAAAGCAAAAATGAATTTGTGTTTCCTGAAAATAGGTACCAGCTCTTCAATAATTAATAATGAACCTCCATACTTTGTAAAGCATAGAACTGTCACCCTCTCTGAAAGAAATCAAAATGAATGTTGTTTTCATTTCAGTGGGAAACATGTGTGGCCTGTCCTTGTGGTTCAGGACGCTCACTGGTCCTCAAAGGAAGCTGAAGGCGACCTTTTTTCCTCTATACTTGCTGTCGCTGTCCGAACTACAGATTATGGACCAATTATCTCAACATGCTGCCAAACATCTTCATAAAAATAGGCTATTTCTCAGTCATCTGAGTCATTTGTCTACATGTCACAAACTTATGAATATTTTTTAAATAACCACGTGAGCCATATGTTTTAACTTGCTTCTGGACTGCAGCCATAACCTCATAGAAATAAAACCTTCATTCCATTTTTAAGATTTCTAAGAAAGTTTATTAGATAAAAAGGAGGAAATAAAGGGGGCCATATGAATGTTTCCACTGAAGAAGTCTTTCCTGGTTAATGTATATTTCTGTGCAAAGTTGAGGGTTTCACCTGTGCCAAATCTTACATCTTCAGAAAGAGAGAGAAAGAGAGACTGAGACAGAGACAGAGACAGAGACAGAGAGAGACAGAGATGCCTGATGAAGGCAGAGGCAGGAGTGCTTTTGTGAAGTTCTTTCTTTTTGAAGATGTCAAATACCCCACCCTGCACAGTATACCTGGCCTTGAATCCATTTCTAAATTTATATTTCACTATTAAATGTTTTAAATCGACAAACAATTGTGTTTGGAAGGTAGTGTGCAATGTTTTGCTACATGTTCACCTTTTAAAATCATTAAATCTAAATGAAACAGCCATTACCTGACATAATTGTCAGTTTCTTTCGGGAGCTGACATTTTAATAATTAAACAAGTTTCCAGTATGCCATGCATTTTATTAATTATAGTCCCCGTTCTGTTATTGCTTTCTTCATGTCTTTTTTTCATTTGATATAGAGTCCGGGCCAAATGCACTGCAACCCTCCCCTCAGCTTCCTGAGACCCGGGATCAGACCTGCCCACCACAGCGCAGATCACTGAGCCCTGCTCTTCCTCTGTAGCTGCCACATGGCGCTCGCTCATTAGTGTCTCCTCTGCCCACCCCGCCTTGCCTTAGCCCTGGCAATCACCAGCCTGGCCTCTACTTTTCTGCATGTGAATTTTGAATCAGCCAAGGGAGAGCGTGGATTTGTGCCTTTCTATGCCTGACCTACCTCCTGAAGCATAATGTGCTCCAGGTTCATGTTGCTACAAATGGCAGAATCCCTTCTTTTTGAAGGTTTCATGGTACTTCGCTATGTATAGAGACATCACATTGTCTTTATTCAGCCATCTGTTGTTCAATTGCCTCCACAAATCAGCTACCAAGGAAGTAAAGAAAAGGAAACCTTAGTTCATGGGTGGTAGAACTGCAAATTGACACAATCATCATAGAAAATAATAAGGAGCTTCCTTTAAAAATAAATTTACTGGGGCCAGAGGGTTAGCTCAGTGGTTTTGGCGCCTGCCTCGCAAGCTCAAGGTCCTGAGTTTGATCCCAGTAACCACATACAATGCTGGGCGTGAAGACTCACACCCACCAACAATCAATACCGCATACCACAGCGCCGGGCATGGTAGCTCATGCCTGTAATCCCAGCACTCGGAAGGCAGAGGCAGGAGGATTGCTGAGTTCGAGGCTTGCCTGGGCTACATAGTGAGCTCAGAGCCAGCCTGAACTACAAAGCGAGACCCTGTCTCAAAAAAATAAAAAATAAATAAATTTACCGGCCGTGCATGGTGGCTCATACCTGCCATCCCAGTTCTCAGGAGGTAGAGGCAGGAGGATTGCTGAGTTCCAGGCTTGCCTGAGCTACAAAGTGAGTTCAGCGGCAGCCTGAACTGCAAAGTGAGACCGTGTCTCAGAAACAAAAACAAAAACAAAAAGAGAAAAATAAATAAAATAAAATAATCCCACATTTGTGTGTACATTTGAAGGAATTAAAATCAATATGGAGAAGCAACATCTACACATTGATGTTTATCGTCCCAGAGTCTTACTATGTTTTATTTCACGATGACCAAAATGAAAATTCAGGTAGACTACGGGATAAGCTAAATAAATTGAATATGAAATATAATTTCAGATTAGACTGAGAAATGCAGGTACAACAAAATGAGAATTCCTTTCTGAAAAGAGGTAAGGTGACATGATAGAGTTTTCTGAGCCCGTTTCACATAGGCAGAAGGAAGCAGAGAGTGCAGAGGCAGCGCAGGGTCCAGGGTGGTCCGGCCTGCAGCCCGGCCGCCCCTCGCCACAGTGCCGAGGTTCACCACGATCGCGCCGAGTCGGGCACGGAGAGCGGACTTCAAACCCGTCCTCCAGCGCTGTGAGCCAACAGCGAGCTCTGTTCTCTTCAGGAAAGACTTAAGGTCTTCAGAAAGGTCCAGAAAATTAGGTTTCTACGGTTTTCTACTTCCCCAGGCTTTTTAAAGACTTTGACGTTCATGGATGCAAAGAAACTGGTGAGAGTGAAGATAGATGCCAGCTACACCCAGGAATGTAGATGGCGATGCGGGCAAGACCAGCTTGCACGTTCCCGTCTTCTGGCTTCTCTTGAGGATTAACGCAGCATTAGTGTAGAAAAGTCTTTTGGAATTTCTTAAAAAGTAACATGCACAAAAGTTTTCAATTAGACCCTGTTACCCCTGTTACTCCTCTGTTCCTACGCTTGCTGTCCCTTGGAGCTGTAATTGCAAACAGCGCTTTTCAGGGAGCACTAAGGTAACCCTGTAATTAGGACAGTGTGTGAAAGGAGGGGCGTTTCCATTTCTCCACTCACGCAGGCCATTCTGGGAAACAGACGTGGCCCTCGGGGTGGGGGTGGGGGTGGCCAGGAAATCAGAGTTTTGAGCTTTGTTTCCATAGCAAATGAAACTATACTTAGGTAGTAGTAATATTTTTTTCCTCATTAAACTACAAAGAAAGCAAATGTTTCTAGTTAGTTTTTGATTGATAATTCTGCTATTGTGTGAATTCAACAGATAAGCTTTAAGGAGAAAAGTGTTCAGTCATGGGACAATTAAAAGGTGTCTTTAAATAGAGGATGTAACGAACATTCATTTTTAAAGCTTTAAGTTTGGGGTAACTTCTAGAATGGGGTAACTTCCAGATTATTGGAGGTGAGTTAAGGGGAAGAAATTACATCTTTTGGGGGAAACTTATCCAAGCGGAGTTGGGGCATATTAACACCATCTCAAACTGTGGTCCTCTGTGGAGCAAGCAGGAGGAATATGCTGCAGCTTCACAGACTCCAGAATGCTTGTGCAAAGAGACACTTTATAATTTGGAAAAGGTCGCTGGCACTCAGCTCCTGCCATGGCTACTTCACAGTATTGCCTTCAGCAGACGATGGGAGGTTAATTTTGAGATGGATGAATCTTGGGCTCAAGTTATATTTATAGAAACAATTAGTAGACTTGACCTTAAATGTTCACGAGTAAGGAAAATCGCTTTCTGTTCACCAAATATGGTCATAGCTAGGTGGGTGTGCTACTGATTTTACCCACAGATGCTTCCCAAAAATACTGTCACCGTTCTGGAGCGCAGGCTGCCACCCTCTTAAATTATGTGTTTGGATGGAGTTCGGCGCTGGCCTCTGAGTTGAACTGGGTGACCTGGCCTTGGACAGGAGTGGCCAAAAAGGAGCGACCACAGTCCTGCCTGGTGGATACAAAACCCTTCGTGTGGGCTGCTTTGCTGGGTACTGCTGAGTAGCATGTGTCCTCTGTAATCATCTCTTTAACCAGGAGGGGAGGAAAAAGGAAATAGGGTCACGAGGTTGAGGTTTTGAGACTATTTTGTCTTTGGAAATTCTCCAAGTTCCAATCAAGTTCTGAGGGTGAATGAAAACGAGAGAGGCAGGACGGCTCCCCGGAGGCAGAAAACACAGATTAGTGCTTGTCCTGCTGATGTCACCCTCATCATGCCTGCGATTTATCAATTACGTACAATTTAAACTGCACCAGTCAAGCTCAAATAGCACGCACCTGTGCCCTAGGTTGGGTTTTTTTTTTTTCTTAATAAATTACATTGAAACCGTTTTTTAAAAATTTTGTGCCAACATAAGTGAACCTCAAAGCAATGCAATAGAAAATTCATTGTACGATTGAAAGTCACTAATATGGCAGAGTTATCTTTCCCGTGAAATTTGATAGAGTTGCTGTATTTTTCCAAAAGCAGTTTCAAGTCAGCTTCCCTTAGTGGTTTTGAAAATACAAACAGTGCAAGCTGAGATGGGGAGTCGCATCCAACTCTATTCCCCCAGGTGAGCTTAAGTTAGTGTTGCGTGGTCCAAATTGTTAAAGAATTGGCTGCTGCAGTGCTGCAGGCTACAGCTCATTCCAAAGTTCTAAGAGTCAAGAACACAGTGTTTTTCTTGTTCTTTTAAAAAAATTTTTTTGACAGGCTCTCCTTGCTTCTCAGACTTTTGGTTAAGATCAATGATGTAGACTCCTTATCTGATATTTCAGAATTTGACGTATAGGAGGGACTTTATTCAAGCCTTTCATTTGTAGGTAATGAAGCTGCGTACCACACTGCTTACTGGATCTGTCCAGGGGTCCCTAATTAATACACAGAGTGAGGGGACAAGAACCTCTTGCTCTGGGCTCATCGGGTGTTTGCAATGGGAGACTCTATAGTTACTGTTGGAATTTTTGATACACTCACTTGTTATCTTGATTCTTCCCTGAACAGCTATGGCAAAGGTTACCTCAAAGTTCCTAGCAGGAAGTTCCAGCAGGCCACGGGCTCTGGAGACACCTGGGTGCAAAGTGAGGAGACTAAAGTGGACATGTGGATAGACAGGCAGTCTGTGGTGAGGTCCCTGACATCTTTGCGCCTCTAAGAAGAGCACTGCACAGCATATTGTTCTCTTAGAGTTTACTTTCTCCATTAAAACATAAGAATGATTCCCTTTGTTTCCCTCAAGGGTGAAATGAAGCCTGAGTTCAATAACATCAATGTGACCATTTTATAATCTGCACACGGACAGGCCCAGCGTGGGGTGCTGTGATCACGAAGTGCCACTGTGCTGTTTGAAGATTCTCAGTGGAGAGAGACAACAAGATAACGCTGGGCATCCAGATGTGCACCGAGAGGCTGTGGACCAGAAGCAGCAAACTTCATTTGACGTGCTGCCCTCCTGCCCCGACATGTTGGGACGCAGCACCACCGACACAGAACAGGCCCTGGAGGCCTGCAGAGCCTTCCCAGACAGAGAAGTGCTCGCCCCTCTCAGCCTAGAGCAAGGCCAAAACCTTGGCCACCCGGCACTTCTGAGCTCTCCAGAGGCGGCAAGGCAGTGGCTGCCGTGACCTGTGTTACCCAAGAACACCATGATGCATCTCCTGGAAAGGTAGTTTGGGTTCTCAGGTACTGTTACACAGCAAGTGTTTGCCTAATGTGATTTCATATTCTTTACCATGTGTCTTATACAAAAAGAAAAATATTTAATATTTAAAATCCTCTGAGGAGAATAAAAACTTACAGTTGTTAGTGTACCTGGAATTTTATACTTTTCTTCTATATAATTTTATGTTATGAATCTATGTTGAAAGTCTAGAGTGGAATTTAGAACCAGTTTATCTGTACCAGATGAGTTCTTTTGGGGACCAATAAACTAAGTTAACAAGGAAAATAAATTAAAGAAGAAAGGAAGGAAAAAGAAAGAAAAGATACTTTAAAAACAAAGTATTCGATAATTGCTAATTTGTTCACCCTTGTAAATAACATTAAATACACTTTGAAGGTTTATAGCTTTCTGCATATTCTCTTCATCTCTTAAACTATTTCATATCTAATGGAGCACAAGTTAGTTATAAAACTTCATGAACTTACAATACAAAATTACTGTGCCCAATTTACCTAATCTATTCCATCTTGTTTCAGAACCGAAGCCAAGAAAGTACGGCGTGAGTCTGATGCCTCCACCTGTCAGTGATGAGAGGAGTCTCTGTGCTGTCTCTGTTCTGTGGCAGGACTCGGCGGCTGTGGCAGAAACAGCTCCATGCAGTGGATCTAAACTGACTGCTCTCTGGGCCTTCGCTGGGAGTGTCTGCGGCTCCCGAGGAGAGCTCACCGCTGGCTCAGTCTTGCGAAGAGCTTTCTTCCCTGGATCTCTCAGAGAAGTCTGGGAGGTAGCGAAGCTCAGAAGTGGGACAGCGAGAGGTGGAGGCTGCTCCCTTCTTGGGGGGAACACGTGGCCCCCATGGTGCCAGACTCGCCCCCAATGCCATGATGGAGCCATCAGACCTTCATGTCTAGAACCACATCGCTTCCTCTCCATACCTCTAAGCTCTCAACCCTTTCATGTTATCTTCAACCTAAATGGCTGGACTGCCTTGTTCCTATCCATGACTTACCAGTGTCACTCATTTTTCAAAGTTTTGCTTAAAACTTTCCCTAAAATGCATACATTTCTCACCTCCATTTTTCTTTTCACATAATCAAGTTGTTGTACCCATGAATCTTCTCGAATACACATCCCTGTGCCTCTGTCCACTCTGAGGTAAGCGCATGTGCCCTCTGCAGGGCACCAGCCCTGCCCTCGTCCCTAAGCCGCCCCGGTCTTCTATTCCTCAGGTCTGACCTCCGATCTCGCCTTCCAGCGAAGAGTCAGTCCGTCTGAAGCACCGCCGGGCCCTGCCAGCTTCCGTCCCAGGGAGAGATCAAGCTCCCGGCGGTGGCTGAGCAAAGCTGCTGCTGGGAAGCTGGGATCCCGGAGGAGCCCGGCAAGTGCGCTGCTTGCGCTGCGCTGCCCATCAGGCCCAGGCTCGGGGAGCTTCGTGTCCACGCTGCTGCACGTCCGCTTGCTGTGCTCGAGCCGATCAGCCTACACTATAATGTCCATTTACCTTGCTGTGCGTCATTCCAGGCTCTCGCAAACCTCGTTTCCTTCCGAGGAGCACTTTTATTGGTGACGGCAAATGAGGCGCAGAACCACAGGTGATCTAGTAACTTTCCTTGCGGGTTTTTCTTCTTAACTCTTGGACCTCATGGAATTTTTTTAGAATAAAATAAAATTAGCACATTCATTCCTTTCATGTTAATTTAATTTTCATTTGCACTAGAAATACATATGATATTTTTGATAAAAATCAACAGAACTGAAAATTCAACGCATTCTCTGAAGCAAGGAAGAGCTCTGTACCCCAGTGACTGATTCATTAGCTGCGAGTCCAGAGATCAGAGAACCATGTGTCCCATTGTTTATCTCCAGCCAAGATAAAGCCACAAGATAACTCTGCTCCATTTCATTCAGCCCTGTTGTTCCATGAAAGCCAATAATTAAATAATCTCTGGGATAATTAAGCTCTTATTTTTTTTCATTTTTCTTGAAGTTATATGCTGTCATAGATGAGGAGCACTGACTCTTGGTGTTTAATCAGCAAGGGAGACAGGGAAGGAGGATATCTCCTCATTTCCACAGGAGGGAGAAGTTGAAACAGTGAGCCTTCATGATGGAGGTCAGAGTGTCCCGCCAGGATCCCGACAGCCTTGCTGGAGTTTCAATGACACAGACTCAGGCTGAGTGATTTGGACTGAGATTCAAAATCTGTGAATAGAAGGGCAAGTTCACCACTGAGCTAAAGGCACAAGAAAAAACTAGCAATCCTGAAAAGATCTGTTTGAAATGCATGGCTGCAACCCATATGGTTTGTTTGTTTTATTTATAGGTTTTAAGTTTTCCAGCAGGATGACACCTATGTGATCAATTTCAGGGATGTCAGGGAATTTTTTGGCTGAAAAATGAAGACAATCTTCCTTTTCAGTGTCATCTGGGAAGGTAATCAATCACAAAGAAGACACAGTTCCTTGTCCCAGAAATGCCGAGGACCGAGGACGCTCAGGGAAGGTGCTGGGAATAAGCCGTGCGTTACTTCAGGTTCCACTCCGTCTTCATGTCACCGGGAGCCGGGAGGGTTGCGGGCTGTTCCAGAACAAGTGCTTCGGTCTCAGGATGCAAAAGAAGGGCAAGAGAGATCCATAGCTTTGGAGTCGCAGGGAAGAAAGTAAGAAGAAACGGAGGCCACCAGAAGTCTTCATGGAGCCGTTTTTAAAAAGTCACTTTTCATATTATGGGCTCCAAAGCAGTCCATTGTTTTCAGGCAGCTTATGTCAGTTCGTTTATTTCCCAACAACGAATTGAACTTTTAACTTGTTAAATATCTAGCAAAGCCGCATGGAGAACACTCTTACATGATCTATTTAATTGAAACCTTCAACAAGGAAACTGAGCTGGTTTGTTTTTTACAGAAGGGGAGAGTTTGCAGGTAGCAAACTCTGAGGTTAGCCTTCCTGGAGGGTCACTGTGTCCATGCACAGAATAGCCAGTCCCGGCATCCGGGCGTATTTACATGACATTCACTATAGGGATATCAGGTTTTATACTTTCTTTGATGAGTTTGGTCCTTTTTATCTGAAGGATTTTCTTTTTCTGTCTTGGACTTTGGCCAGAAGCAAGAAGACAAAATATTTACTGCAGAGGTTTTATTTTTCCCCATATGAGAAAATAGAGAAGATAACTATAAAATTTTACTTGTTTTCAGATATTTTAGGATGAAACATTATTCTCATTTGTATATTTTGAATAATATCCCACGGACCCTTAAGCACTTTCCAAATCAAAGCAATTTTAATGGCAATTTTCCTCCCAACATGAGCAAATGTGTTTAGGCCCTTGAAAAAGCAAATGGATTTTTTAGGTTGTTTTAGAAAACTTTCAGTTGTACTCTGTGTGTCAGAATGCCAGTGCAGCGCGTGGAGAGCTGACTAAAGGGGAAATTAACAGAAAGGGCCCAGGAGGAACTCCAAGGAACATCAGCTTTTAAAAGCCATTAATCATGTTACTAAACATATGAAATTGAGCTTTGTAAATAAGGGGGATGATTAGAGAGACTGAAGGTGAGTTGGTGCGGTTACTAATAGGAGCTGCTTTCCACCGGGACAACAACACCATGGAGCAGATGGTCGTGGCTGTGTACTTCACCGTCATCCTGAGCCCTTGAAAAAGAAATCGTTTTTTACATGACAATTACACAGTCTACTCTCTACTACAAATGGCCTCAAGAACTAATAAATTGCAAAGGGTCCAAATGCAAAGCACGTTCTCTATCAGTTTAGTCACCAGCTCTCAGTAACCAGAACTTTCTACATGGGCGGCCTGGTTTGAGTTTCATTCCACCACTTTCTGGTGGTACTGGGTTGTGATGAAAGGGGGCGTAACTCCAGAAGAGAAATAACTTCACACGTTCAAAACGCTTCTTGGTGGGTAGTTGTCAGACATTCGGGTGCTCGATATGGACAGTAAACCCCAGCCATAAGATTATTGTGAAGAGCAAATGAAATAATGAATATAAAGTATGTAGCTAAGTGCTGAGGACTGATAGCTCAACATACCAGCTACTGTTCTACTTTTACAATAAATGAAAATATATCATCTGAAACTTATGTTTTGGTGGTCCATTAGAGAAAACATGTTAAACAGTCCTTGACAAGGAGTTAGGTTATATGGGATTAAAACATTAACATTATAAAAATCTGTTAAATTCTAAGTAGATATTTCTGTTGCCTTATTCCTATTGACGTTATTTCCCCTATGTTTATATTCTGTAAACAAATACTATGCTGCTTATTAAAAGTAGTTTTAATAGAAAAAAGCATTATCTGGGCCAGAGGGTTAGCTCAGTGGTTCCAGCGCTTGCCTCGCAAGCGCAAGTTCTTGAGTTCGATCCCCGGAAACCACATACAATGCTGGGTGTGGAGACTCACGCCCACCAGCAATCAATACCATATACCACAGTGCTAGGCACGGTGGCTCACGCCTGTAATACCAGCACTCGGGAGGCAGAGACAGGAGGATTGCTGAGTTCCAGGCTTGCCTGGGCTACATAGTGAGCTCAGTGCCAGCCTGAACTACAAAGCGAGTCTCAAAAAAAAAAAAAAAAGCATTATCTAATGTGTATATATGTATATCTATTCTCATTGATTTGAGCCAAGATTTCTCATATTGTAATCTTGCCTGGATTTTTTCTGAAGGTGCAAACCCTGTTTGTAATGGGTGAATCTTCTGGCCCCTTAACAGAAGCCAAGGACCAAACTATAGTTCTGCTCACTGGAGAGAGCTCTAAGCCTCTAGCCAGGCTGCACAGGTGAAAAAGAAAGAGAAGACAAAATCAAGAGTGAAAAGGATAGATCACAGACCCTCCTGCCTCTGGACACAACGAAGAAGCATTATGGACAATTTTCAACACACAAATTTGATAGCTGAAGTGAAATGGACAACTTTTTAAGACCCCCCCCACCTCGTTAATAATGATACAAGACAAAACAGAGAACCTGACTAGCTCTCTTGAATAGTGAAATTATCACAAACTTGCCTCAAAGAAAAACCCACACCCTGCTGGTTTCACTGGTAAAGTATTCAAGTATTGATGAAGAAGTGTCCTTAATCCTGTATAAATTCTTTCCTAAAATGGTGGAGATGGAGTCAAGGCTGGTTCTCAGAGGAGCCCATGCCAGTGGGGTGGACTGAGGCATTTGCTAAAGTGGGGGCAGAGCAGACATGTGAGCAGAGGGGAGGCACACTCCTAAGCGTGCTCAGGACACGTGACACTCCGAGTCTGCCGTCGTCGTGTGAGTGCAGGTCCTCGGAACGGTGCAGACCGAGGCCTCTGACTGTGGGGCCATCAGCGTACGAGTCCATGTCCCATGTTCCGCGGGGACTGAGCGGGGCCCAGGAAGAGAAGATGCACAAGACCAGATGCCGAGCACGTCCGCACTGAAGGGAGCAGAGAGAGTTTAGCTGGCGGGGGCCAGCCTGGTGTGCGCCTCACGGGAGTGGGGGAGCAGGGAGCGTGCACCAGATGGCACAGCAGCCCTTCCTGTCCCACATAACTGAAGTTAGGCGCTGCTGAATTTAGCTGCTTAAAAGGCATCACTGACCTTGACAAGAGCAATTTCAGAGGACCAGACGGGTGTCTTGTTAGAGCGAATAGAGGAGAAAACGCAAAGATAGAGACCGTGATTTTTCAAGACGACTGGCTCTAAAGGGAAAGAAAGGAATTTACTGGTGTGCCGTGGATGCGGGGGGCAGTGGAACTCTGTAAAGACACTAATGACAGCGAGGAGCAAACAACACAGAGGCCATGAGAGAGGGGGGCGGTTGGGAGGAGCCTCAAGGTGCTTGTGAGAAGAGAGCAGACTGGGGGAGGCTCTTGTTCTCCAGAGCACAGGAGAAAACCAACAAACAGAGGAGCAGGAAGGGATGGGGAGCCAGGGAGCAGCCACTGCCCTGGCACAGGACCGAGGGCCCATGTAAGAAACCCTTTCCCTGAGTTGTGGGTCTATCTTCCCAGTGCTGTATTTCTTTTTCATCAATATTCAACAACTTTCTTTTCACTAGGGCGACTGGGCACTTAATTAGAGTCGTGGCATTGTCAGAACAAACAGATGTGACAGCATGAAAGAGAAACGTGAAGGTTAAAGCGCTCGCTCCATGACCACTGCTGACCTCAGCACCAGAGCGGCAGCATTTCCCGCAGTCTCTCCTGGGCAGTACGCTCCAGTCCCTGACGCCTCCAGGCTCCTGGGGAGGAAGGGAAGGTAGCGCTGCACCCTGAAAGTTCTCCTCGGCCCTTGGCCTCCTGCCCCACTGTCTTCTCAGCAGCTGCCTGACCATGAGCACTGCTTTCCTGTGTGTTTTATCCCTTGGAGGATACTGGGAACTCTCTCACCTGCTCAAATGAAAGCCTGGTAGTCATGAACCTGAACTTAACGCCGTTCCAGCCCCTTCCCTGTGGAGCCCGAGGCAGGTGAGGCCTCTTCTCTTTCATCTCCTGGTCCGGTGTCAGGAACTGGCTCGACAACCACCAGAGATTTGAAAAAGACAGCGGATCACGACCAACCTCTGTCACATCCTCCGCAAGTTCACTGCCAGTACCCTTAGATGCTGAGTTCCAAACCAGCATGGGGCAAAATCCGGGCAGGCAGAAGCCCTGTCTTTGGAACCCACTGAGGTTCTCGCTCTGCTCCAGCTCAGTGCACTGTCCTGACAGCCTTGTCACCCGGCGCGTGCATAAGCTCTGCTTAGTACAGACGCCTTCAAATGCAGCGCTGGGCTCCATGTCTGTTCCTGAGGCAGAAACGTGCATATCCCATACATTTGTTTCTGTTGATTCCTGTGGTGATGGGTAAATGTAACAGTGTTCATAATGGCTAACACGTACCGAGACAAATGCTGAGCATCTGATGAGATGAATGTGCTCAGTCCCAGGACCTCATATGACTGGTGCTGCTATCCTTTCCATCTTGTGGCGAGGAAACCAAGGAACAGTCAGAGTAAGAAAGTGTTCACGGTATAGGTAAAGTGTCAAGTTTTTGCTTAACCCAGTCCCTGAGTCCAGGAACTGGAGGGACCGTGTACCGCTGTGACAACTGACTGGGCTTTAGTACAAAGTGGTTTATTTCTTAAACTCGATGGTCTTTCTATTTAAATTTTACTTGAGATGAGCCAATATTATTGTAGATCTGATCATTTAACTGGAAGAAATTTTATGTGCATGCAAAGGAACCGTTTCAGCTGATTATTCTAATTCTTCCTGTATCATAGTCAGAAAAAGTTTCTGTTGGAGCCCTATGCATCACCTTTCAAAATTAGGGAAGCGGTAGCTCCGTGAGTCTCAACTGAGCACATGGAGGATCTCACAAGCTCACTTTCACTCCAGCTCTTGGCTTTATTTCAGAACCACTGGGGTCTTTCCTCTTCCTCGCTTCGCTGCCCTCCCTGGAGTCAGGAATGAACACTGCCCTTCACCAAGGTCATAGATTGTAACTACTTGGCCTGAAAGATCTGAAGCTGACCTTGTCTCCATGTCCCCTGGGCTCTTCAGTCTAAGTACCCAGTACTATGAATTGTGACCAGCCCCAGAAAACAATTCCATCCAAGCCTTGATGTTACTGTTTTCCAAAGCACCTGTTCTTGCAACCTAACAGCAAAACACTGAGCTTTCTGATTGAAAAGTTCAGGAATAATACTAGATCCAAGGACACTGTCACATTTGGGAGTCAGCACCTACAGTGGCTGAACTTCTCTTTGTCCCTGAGGACTTTTCAGGGCTAAAAACAGCATCAGTGCCTGTATTCCTGGCAAAGGAATCATTAATTGGCAATCAAAAGACTCCAGCTAATGTGTTTACTGAGTGTGAACAAGAAAGGTTGTCACAACTAGAAGTTCCGAAATAGTTTTCCTTCTTTAGAAAGTGTGTCTCTTCCCGGAACAAGCGGGAGCGCTGGCTCTCACGTGTTTTCACTTGTCACTGGCCACAGCTGGCTCAGAGCCGAGGTGCCCAGGCTGCTGTGCATGCCATTCTCTGTATTTGGCGAGCGTGGGGGTCTGGATGTCCTCAGCGCTGGGGGAGCTTGACAGAACAGCCAGTTCACAGTGTGCCCGGCGAGGCTGCGGAAGGCACTAGAGGGGCACCCAGGAGATAAACGTAGGGTCGGAACAGGACCCGGCTGGTTATCACCAACAGCCTGTGCTTCCCGTCAGCAGACGATCAACAGCACATCCTTAGCCATGAGGCGACCACGTGAAGATACAAGGGAGAAAATATAATTTCCACCCACTTCTGAGAGATAAGCCTGGACACCTAAGGAAAATCACACGCCAACTTGAAGCTGACCACAGAGTAACTGGACTCTCCCAAATCACTAGCTATATTTAACAAACTGGTGTCACTGGACAGGAAGATGGAAAACACTGTAAGCACCTTGGAAGCATCTCCATTAGCCATTGTGCTGGGAAAAATCTCAGGCAAATGAGCTGTGAACAGCTGGAGAAAACCCACCTGCTTCACAGTGCTACAAATCATACTGTGCTGGGCCTTGGGATAAAGGACTCATGAAGCCTAGGCAGAGTGTATTTCAAAGTATTTCATTAAAATTCATTAAACAGGGCCAGAGGATTCGCTCAGTGGTTTCAGCGCCTGCCTCGCAAGTGCAAGGTCCTGAGTTCGATCCCTGGTAACCACATACAATGCTGGGCATGGAGACTCACGCCCACCAGCAATCAATACCACATACCACAGTGCCGGGCGTGGTGGCTCACCCCTGTAATCCCAGCACTCGGGAGGCAGAGACAGGAGGATTGCTGAGTTTGAGGCTTGCCTGGGCTACATAGTGAGCTCAGAGTCAGCCCGAACTACAAAGCGAGACCCTGTCTCAAAAAAAAAAAAAAATCATTAACATTTCATTTAAATTGTAAACGTTAATGTAATTTTAAGATACGTTATTTTGCCTTCTGTCAAGGTTACAGGATGAGCTACCAAATGTTCTTACCTGTAGAACTTTGGCTGGATCCAGTGACTGCCCTTAACCTACTCTTATCCCACAGGGACAGCAGAAAGGCCATGGTGCAAGGGAGGCTGACACAGGGTTATGCAGTTGTGTTTCCTCCCAGGAAGGAGGGCCTTCCAGGCACCAGGAAATGTTTCTCCTAGGTAAATTCATTAGACCTGCATGTCTTCTTTCTTCAGACATCCTAACTAGCACAATTATAAATTTTTAAAAGTCAACAAAATAGGGCCGGAGGGTTAGCTCAGTGGTTCCGGCGCCTGCCTCGCAAGTGCAAGGTCCTGAGTTCGATCCCTGGTAACCACATATAATGCTGGGCATGGAGACACGCCCACCAACAATCAATGCTGCATACCACAATGCCGGACGTGGTGGCTCACGTCTGTAATCCCAGCACTCGGGAGGCAGAGACAGGAGGATTGCTGAGTTCGCGGCGGCTTGCCTTGGCACTATAGTGAGCTCAGGGCCAGCCTGAACTACAAAGCGAGACCCTGTCTCAAAAAGCAAAAAAAAAAAAAAAAAAAAAGTCAACAAAATAAATATATTCAGTTCATTATGGGAAACTAGACAAGAAGTATTTGATTTCCAACAATTATAAGCTATGTGTATGTATGTAGTAAAGCCTTGCTTTGCTCAGTTTTAAAATGTGCTTAATACTTCCAGATCTGCTACAAAGTCCTTAAAAGCTATATATAAGCTTTGAACTAATTATTTTCAAAATATAACTGATCACGGGCCGGAGGGTTAGCTCAGTGGTTCCGGCGCCTGCCTCGCAAGCGCAAAGTCCTGAGTTCGATCCCCGGTAACCACATATAATGCTGGGTGTGGCGACATACCCACCAACAGTCAATACCGCATACTACAATGCCGGACGTGGTGGCTCACGCCTGTAATCCCAGCACTCAGGAGGCAGAGACAGGAGGATTGCTCAGTTCGTGGCAGCTTGCCTGGGTACCATAGTGAGCTCAGGGCCAGCCTGAACTACAAAGCGAGACCCTGTCTCAAAAAGCAAAAAAAAAAATATATATATATAACTGATCACACAAGACATATATATGAAAATGTATTGAATAATAATGTTATGTCTCTTCAAAATTCTATTTTAAATATTAAAATTAAACTATCAAAAGATTAAGTATAAAACAAATAAGTAGTTACGGGCTGTTTACAACAGAAGAAATACTATACTTTAAAAAATACTATACAAAATATACTCTAAATATTTGGTATATATTATTCACTGGTCAGTATATCCAACAAACTTTTTTTTTTTTTTTTGAGACAGGGTCTCGCTTTGTAGTTTGGGCTGGCTCTGAGCTCACTATGTAGTCCAGGCAAGTCTCAAATTCAGCAATCCTCTTGTCTCTGCCTCCCGAGTGCTGGGATTACAGGTGTGAACCACCATGCCCGGCCCAACAAACTTTTTATATCCATTCTGAATGAACCTCTAATTGTGGTAGTTTATTTGAAACATCAAGTGACCATTTCTCAGGAATCTTAGTTGAGAACGTATTAGCATAAATATCTCTAAGCCCAGACAGGACTCGTAGAGCTGAGTAGTCTTGTACCAGCTTGGCCAGAGGAAGAGACTGACAAAAACCGATATCTTCCCAACTTGACAGGGCCAGAAAAAAGAAAAAGAAAGGAAGAGTTGGAAGGAAAGAGAGGAGAGAAAGGAGGCGAAAGAGGAGGGAGAGAGAGAGAGAGGATATTTTCTGGAGGCATTCCCTCATTATTGTCTCCTTCACCCCAGGGCCCTATCTGTGCCCCTTTCTGTCTCTCTGGATACCTTGAGTGCTAAAGCTGAGTCAAACCCTCTGAAGATTTTAATCTTTGGTGTCATCAAGGAATGGCCTCAGAAACACTACAATACTGACAACTTGGTGAATAAATGAATGAATTAAAAGTCATGCTTTAACGTTTCCTGCAACATATATAAACCAAATCAGCAAATTATTGACTATCAGAAAGAATTCCCTAGAAAGTAGGTGGGTTCTTTTCCATGGGAGAGTAGGGGCACCAGCGTACCCTGACGGGTAAGCCCCTGGGCATGACCTTTACACCCCCTACAGGACAACAGTAGGACATCACTGGGCCCTCAGTGCAGCCAGAATTCCGCAGATAACACATTCCTGCTCTAGCCTCTAACAACACTTGGGCGATTTTGGGAACAGTCCTGTTTGGGAGAAATAATTGGAAGGTCAAAACTGACCAGGCCTTCCTGCAGACAGACTTTGGACTTAACTATGTTTCAAAAGAATCCTGTTTGGGAGGAATAATTGGAATGCCCTTCCTGGCTGCCTGCGACTTCGCACTCAACTCACCTTCACCCTAGAGAACAACAAGGACTCTGGTTTTCCCACATGCTGTGATGCTTCAAGGTGGAACTGCTCCATTGCAGTGTTTACCCTGCCTTCTGAGTCTTTGTTACATTTTGTTGCTCTAGAGGTGCTGAATAAAAGTGTGGCAGGCTGGGGCCTGGGGTCTTTTGCTACCCAGGGTAGCATGGATCAGGCCCAAGCTCAGTTTCTCTAAGCTATATATTATTTCACTGTGTGCCATCAACTCACGGGAGACTAGAACCTAAATCCAAAGGTCCTAGTTACGTTCCCTTCCCCTGCATCCCACATTTGGCGCCCACCACAGGGCAACTCTTCTTGAACGTTCCTTGTGATAAAACTTCGACAGAACACCACAGAACACCCCACTCCTGATCAATAGGGATTGGCACCCTCATATTAAGCCCAAACCTCCTTGCCTGGGTCCTAACCCATTCATTGCTCAGCTTCACCTGTGTAGCACCAGACAGGAGCCGTCACCATTCCTCCTCCTGACTGCAGGACACTCATCGCTGGCCGTCCTTCCAAGCCCATGCAGTGCCTCTCCAAGGGTGGCGCATGACTGTGGTACAGCAAAGGATGGTGGGGCCATCAGCAGTGGCCTCTTGACAGCCATAAAGTTATTTGCCAAACTAATGTCCCAGTAGAAATGTAAATGGCAACAGTTCCTTACAGTTTGCTACCTGATGTTTTTGGCATCACTTTTTGATATCAGAAAAGCTCAAATACAGGAAGAGGTGACATTATTATCATTTTTCATCATAACCCATATGACTTTCCTATATATAGAAATTTTCTTCCTTAAGACGAACTGAAAACAACTTTGTATGAAATTTCATGCATCCCTAACTTCTTGACATTCCTTTACCCTAGAAGCTGACTCTCCCCCTTCCCATACCCTCCCCTTCCTCTCCTCTTCTCCTCCCCTCCCCCTCCCCCTCTCTTTTTCTCCTTGACACAGGGTCTCACTATTAGTTCAGGCTGGCCTTAAATTCTCTATGTAGCTCAGGTTGGCCTTGAACCCACAGTGATCCTCCTACCTCAGCCTCCTGAGTGCTAGAATTACAGGCTTGTGACACCATACCCAGCAAGAAGCTAAGTTTCAAGTGGTTGCTTTTCAGACTATGTGATTGACCATTAGCAGTGTTTAGTAATACATGTTTGATGATAATATTTTCAGATTTTTCTTCATTATGTACACAGGTAGCACTTCATCAAGCTAGACCCTGCAACACAAAAGTCTCATAATATATTGAAAAATCCAAAGAGCCAGTTATTAGGAAATAAGTCACATTGGTCACTTAGAAGCATCATTGAGGAGTATAGTAAAAGGTAGCCACAAATTAATATTATCTCTATGTAAAACATATCTAGAAATAACTAGTCTTGGGAAGCTAACAACTGTATACAGAATGGTCTGCACTGTATTAAAATGTAAAACTAAAGAGACTAAAACATTCTCTTGTTTTTGCTATGAAGTAACATTAGAAAGTCTTTATTCTCTAAAAATTTTAACTTCTTCCATTTGTCTTTGAATTTTAGGATCTCATACACAAATGTTACCTAATCATGGGTTTCCCAAGGAAACCTGTTCTAAGCAGACTATCTATTAAAAGGTATTAGTAATTCAGCAAAAACAACAACAACAACAAAAAACAGGGAAAGCATAAACTAGTGCAAAATGCATAAAAAACAGTTCAATAAAGGATTAAATATTGTTCTCATCATAGCAACCCTACAGCAAAAGCACCGTTAACTTATTTTACTAGAACCACTTGGTGCTGTTAAGAGGAAAAGATTTATGGAATCATTTTTATCTCATAAAATTCATTATCACTGGGCGTGGTGGCTCATGCCTATAATCCCAGAACTTGGGAGGCAGAAGCAGGAGGACTGCTGAGTTTGAGGCTTGCCTGGGCTCTGTAGTGAGCTCAGGGCTGGCCTGAACTACAAAGTGAGACTGTCTTAAAAAAAAAAAATTCATTATCAAGTCTATCGAACTTACGTCATTTTGTTGTTTGTACCTTCAGCATACAATTTGCTATTTTATTTTTAGAACAGTAAAAGACACTTTTTAACTGTCAATGCAGTTAGTTTGATTAAACAGAACAAATATTTCAGGAACAACGTTTCCCTCATTTAAGCTGCTATGATTTCTCGTTGCCTTGTGATGTGGCCCTTGGTAATGTGACATGTGGGTCAAAAGTGTGGCTCTTCCGTGTCCTCGTGACTCTGGTAACTTAAAATCCCTGAAGATGGTCTCCTGTGCCATGGGGATGACATCAAAGCGTTCTTTAGGGGAGTCATGTGAAATAACACACTCCGTCTGGGTCTCATATACACTGCATGATGACTTCTGGTATTTGGTTTTGGCACCGCACAGGATGAGGTCACTGCTCCCTTTCACAGCTCCTTCTCAGTACCTTTGGGGTGCAATAAGCAGAGAACTGTACTTCTGTCAGGGCAGCCTTCTGCTCGCTTCTCTATGCATTCTAATGGGCCCGGCTGTAATTCTTCCTAAGATTTCCATACCATCCTCCCTGCTAATATATCAGTCACTTTTAGTAACCTGTTCGGGATGCTTCCACATGAAAAACTGGACCCTCTGTCACAATCCAACTACTGCACCACCTTCTGAGCGTATCCAGGCTGAAGCATCACACTAACACCCACGTGACTGCCCAGCTATTTTTCCCAGCGGTCTCTACATGTTTCTTTAAGAACTCAGGAGTTGTCTGGTGACTCAGAGCAACAGGCGTTTCCTCGCTTTGGGTTGTAGAGCTGTTTTGAAAGGGCATGTGTACGCAGAACTTCTTGTTCTGCCTTCTCTCTATACTTGAGAAATGAGTACCAGGTACAGAGCTCAACCTCTCGTAACATTTTGCCTTGTGGAACACAATTGGAAAGCTGTGGGGTGAGGGACCCACCTCCTCTGCTTAATGCCCAATGCTTGGCACATTTGCTGGATTAATAATGAATGCGCTTTAGCAGCATATTCTTGGGCATATTTACTTTTATTTTACACAGAAAGCTTTAGAATATGGTCACATAGCTTCTCAGCCTGCAGAAAGCCAGTGAAATTATTGTGTTCTTTCTTGGGCTGGGAGAGAAAAATAATTCAGGGTGCAAGCCAGTCAATAAGACACAGGGCAAAAAACCATCAAGAAGAATGTCTGACACCTTGAAAGGAGCAGCAAGATGACTGCTTAGGATGTTCCGTATAGGACAAATAAGTACCACTAACTTGTGTTTCTGTGAAATGTGAGAACCAGTATCTGTAACCAGTGCAGTGGTTATAAATATGAATTCCGAGGTCTGAGTGCTTGGACTGAAACCTCAGCTCCTCCAGCTCAGGACTATACATTCCAAATGGTGCTTTTCCACCTGTGCTTTGGTTTCCCAAGACTAAGGAGGGAA
>PVIC010006051.1:0-55483 GCA_004025085.1 Thryonomys swinderianus | reverse complement strand
TCGGATTGTTTAACATTTTTATATCCTCTTCATTCAGCTTTGGAAGTTCATATGAGTCTAGGAATCTATCCATTTCTTCTAGATTTTCCATCTTCTTGGAATATAGATTTTCAAAATATGTGTTTATGATCCTTTGGACTTCTTCTAGGTCTGTGCTGATTTCCCCATTTTCATTCCTTATAGCATGGATTTGAGCCTTCTCCTTCCTTTGTTTGATAAGGTTGGCTAGTGGTCTGTCAATTTTGTTAATCTTTTCAAAGAACCAACACTTGGATTCGTTGATTTTTTTATGTGGTTCTCTTAGTCTCCATTGAATTAATTTCTGCTCTGATCCTTACAACTTCTTCCATAATACAAGCTTTGGATTTGTTTTGCTCCTTTTTTTCTAGTAGCATGAGGTTCAGCATTAGGTCATTTATTTGAGCTTGCTCTATTTTTCTGGTATAGGCATTTACTGCTGTGAACTTCACTCGTAGAACTGCTTTCATTGTATCCCATAAATTCCTGCAAGTTGTACTGAGATTATTGTTTAATTGTAAAAACTGTTCAATTACTTTACTGATTTCTTCTGTGACCCATTGGTTGGTCAGCAGAGTATTATTCAATTTCCATGTGTTTGTGACAGACTTGGAATTTCTTTTGCTATTCAGCTCCAATTTCAAGGCATTATGATCTGACCATATACAGGAGATAACTTCAGTTCCTTTGCACTTACTTAAACATGTTCTATGAACTAGGATGTGGTCTGTTTTGGAGAATGACCCATGGGCAGCTGAGAAGAATGTGTATTCTGATTTTATCAGATGAAATACTCTGTAGGCATCTATTAAATCCATTTTTTCAAAGGTTTGGTTAAGTTTAAATATTTCAGTATTGATTTTTTTTTGTCCAGTTGATCTGTCTAGTTGTGACAGTGGGGTATTGAAGTCCCCTACTACTATTGTATTAGTGCTTATCAGGGTTTTCATATCCATTAATATTTGTTTTATATAGTTGGTTGCATTGGAATTTGGTGCATAAATATTTATGAATGTCATCTCTATCTCTTGGATTGTTCCCTATACAAGGATGTAGTGTCCTTCTTTGTCTCTCATATTCAGTTTTGGCTTGAAATCTATTTTGTGTGTAAATAGGATAGCTACTCTTGCTTTTTTTGCAGTTTCCTGTCCCATGGACATTTGTATTCCATCCTTTTACTTTCAGTCTGTGGCTTCCTTTCAGAATTAGGTGTATGTCTTGCATGCAGCATATTGTAGGATCTTGTTTCTTAATCCGTTCCACCAGTCTGTGTCTTTTGATTGGCCTATTGAGGCCATTAACATTGATTGTTATGACTGATATGGCCTGATTTATACCTGTCATGGTGTTATCCTATTCTTGGCTCCTCTATTCTTTGCTTTTCCCCTTTCCATTTAGTTTCTTGTCTTGCTCAATAAACTCACTTTGCTAGGTCTCATGAGTTTTTGACCTTCATTGTTTTTCTCCAAGATATTCTTTAGAATGTTTTTTTTTAACTGAGAAGTTCTTCAGGTGTTCTTTGTCATGAAAGTATCTTATTTCTCCATTGATTTTGAAAGATAGTTTTACAGGATACATCAGTCTAGGTTGGAAGTTGTTTTCCTGCAATGCTTGAAACACTTCCCTCCAGGCTCTCCTTGTGTTGAGCGTTTGCATTGAAAAGTCTGCTGTGATCCTGATGGGCTTCCTTTTGTATGTGGTATTTTTTTTTTAATTTTCCCTAGCTGATTTCAGTATTTTGTTCTTTTGTTGGATATGTGGAACCTTTATAATTATATGTCTGTGTATAGATTTTTTTAATATCCCAGGCTTATGGAATCCTCTTGTTTAACTGTATGTCCAATTTTTTTCCTTTTCCTGTGAAGTTTTCTGCCATTATATCTGTAAACAGTTTTTTGATGTCTTTTGCACTGTCTCCTGCTTTTTCCCTGACTCTGATCAGCCTTATGTTATTCATGTTTAAGTCATTTAGGAGCTCTTGAATTGATTTCTCGTGGACCCTTGCCATTTTCCACAAGTTACTCCTTTCCTGTTCATTGGCTGTGAGCCTGTCTTCCAAGTCTGAAATTTGGTTTTCAGCTTCATTCATCCTACTTCACAAACTTTCATTCTTGTTTTTGATCACCTGGACCTCTCCTTGAAGCTCTTTATAAAGTTCCATTGCTTTTATTATCTGACCTTCTATGATGTTCCTGAACTCTTCTTTAATGAAGTCCTTCACTGTGGCCAGCATCTCTGTTTTCATCTCAGAGATCAGTTCTGATTTCCATTTTAGTAGATCTGCTTTTGTTACCAGTTCAGAGTCCTGGAAATTGAGCTTCATTTTGCTCCTTTTCCCTTTTCCCTGAATTCCCCTGTTGTGCTGATCTTTGTGTCTAGGTTCTTGAATTTTTTTCTCATTTCTGTTTTGCTGGTGAAAACTTTAAATCAGTGCACAACCTAAGTGGTGCTTACCCAGACTCATGCAAACAGGAATGGTGCTCCCACAAGTCTTCTTGCCTTAATCCAATGACAGGTAGGCTAGACTCACCTGGTGTGGATGGATGTCCCACAGGACAGCTGGCCTGGGTCCGGTGGCAGTCAGGCTGCTTGCAGGTTATATTGGTCACTGGGCAGCCTCCGAGGTACTTACCCAGACCCACCTGGGGTGGATCGAGGTCCCTGGGGCAGTTGGCTTGGGTCTGATTGCAGGCTGGCTGCTTGCAGGCAGCAGAAGTCACTGTGTGGCCTCTGCACAGCTTACCCAGACCTGCCTGGGGTCTCTGGGGTGACTGGCCTGGTTTTGGGGGCAGGCCTGCTGCTTGCAGTTGGTGGAAGTCACTGCTCAACCTCCGTGGCACTTGTCCAGACTCACTGGGGGTGGGTGGAGTTCCCCGGGTGGGCTGGTCTGGGCCTCGTGGCAGGCTGTTGCTTCCAGGCAGTGGAAGTCACTGTGCAGCCTTCACTCAGCTTTCCCAGACTCACCCAGGGGAAATGGAGCTCCCAAGGGTCTTCTAGCCTTGGACCAGTGGTGGGTGGGCTGCTTGCAGGCAGTGGAAGTCACTGCACTCTGCGGCACTTACCCAGACCCACCGGGGTAGATGGTAGGCCATTTTTTTTAATATGGCCCAGAAATAGGTGAATATCAATTCTCCTCTAAAAGGACCCATTGGAGGAAAAACTTAAGTTTAGACTTGAACTCCAACAGCCACCGAAGAGTGAATTGCCTTGAACCAAACACTGTTTTAAACTAGTTCAAGTCTTATAATGCCTTCCTTGGAAATACAAGGGCCCAAGTTCAATCCCCAGTACCACAAAAGGAAAGAGAAAGAGAGAGAGAGAGAGAGAGAGACAGACAGACAGAGAGGGAGAAAGAAAGAAAGAAAGAAAGAAAGAAAGAAAGAAAGAAAGAAAGAAAGAAAGAAAGAGAGAGAGAGAGAGAGAGAGAGAGAGAGAGAGAGAGAGAAAGAAAGAAAGAAAGAAAGAAAGAAAGAAAGAAAGAAAGAAAGAAAGAAAGAAAGAAAGAAAAGAAAGAGAAAGAAAAGGAGAAGGAAAGAAAGAAAAGAGAGAGAAAGGAAGGAGGGAAGGAGGGAAAGGGGGAAGACTGTTCACACTCAAGGCTGAACTGTGGAGAAAGGACAGAAGAGTGACTCTAACTATGGCACAAGAAATAAATCCTAACCATGTCAAGTACTAAAAGACAGTTAAGGTTGAGAGCTTTTCCCAGTGTAGGCCTCTAATCTTTATCAAACAGAGCTCTTCAGAGACAAGAGCTATATTTGGCTCTAACTGCATTACTGTGTAGAAAATTATACCAAAAATCAAAGAATCTGAATGGCTGAGTTTTAGCCTCTTAAATGACAGAGGGAAAATGAAATCCTTAGCAGGTTCCCAGGTGAAAATCTGAGTACCTTTTTGGGGCTTCTCTTGTAAGCTGATGGAGGTGTCACACATTCTCTATCCTGTTATCTAAAGGTAACAAAAACCAGTGATTCCAAGGAATTTCTTTAGGTGTTTTAGAGTCTTAGGCTGTGGGAGAGAAATAATTGTTTTAAATCTTTTTTTTCTCCCAATCTTTGAGTTTTCCTATATATGATAAGTATCAAATATTTCACCTCGAGTTTGCAAAGTTGTTCCTTAGTTCTAGAAACTTTATAACCACTGTCTGCTAGAAAATTTAGAACCCCAGGCACCTTGACTAGAGAGCTCTTCTGAGGGAGCATATCATCTACATACTATAAGACTGTGACTTTGGAAAAACTATAGTATTTCAACAAGATAAAATATCTCTCCTCAGGAAGGAAATTGGGCTTTTTGGTACAATTAAAAGGAGTGTGTAAAGAGAAAACTGCCCCAATATAACCTCAGGGTTGTGGGAAATAGCCAGTGACTTCCTCTCCAATGACTCTTTACTGAACTATGATGGCTGGAAGGGAGGCCAGGGTTTGAAAAGAAGGACTGAGGGACATGTGCTAATGTCCAGCAATAGAGTGGTTTTTTTTTTAATAGTCATGAATACCTGGAACTCTTCCATGGTGTTAACAGAGGAAGAAGGCAGAAACTATTTGAGGGCCCTTTAATTTTGCTGGAATGGCTGGTAAAGTGAACCTGAGCTCTGATGCCCCTTCTTCAGTGTATAGTGTGACCTCTAGTGGCTACCTTTGCAAGTTGGGCCGTGGTACAGGGGCTTCATGTTACTGTCCCGTTTAAGGTGGCCTGGCTTTCTACCACAGTAGTGAGTATCATAATTGAGCTCTTTGTGGAACTCCAGATTCAGAGAGGGTCTTTTCCTTTTAGTGCTGCAACCAAGGCAGCTGTTTTCTCTTGGTCTCTGTTTTTGTTGTTGTTTTTCCTTTAGTTTTCTCTCAGCCTCAATTATAAAATACCGAAGAGGTGATTCTCATTAAAGTATCAAGTGAGATATCTGGACCAAAAGCCATCTTTTTTTTAATATTTGTGGATGGCTGGGTAATAAACTTGTTTTTAAAAATGATTTGTTCTTCTCTTGAATCAGGAGCTAGGGATGTTATGTTTTATCAGTCTCTCATGAGCAATCTAAGAAGTCAGAGAAATTCTCATCTTTCTCCTAATAGTGAATAGCCTAAAATAATGGAAAGGCTTAATTTTTTTTTTACCTTCTTAGGCCTTCAGGAATACATGCTTGAAAATAGCTTCTACTTCAGTCTCCTTTCAGAGTGGCAGGACAATGAAAGTCTTAAATAGCAACTGCTTGTATTCCAGTAGAAATCAGGTGCTCCCAGGGTATCTGTCTTCTGCTCTTTTAAAATTAATGTAATATTTATCCCCAAGTGTTATAGCACCTTTCAATGTTGCTTGTCTTTAATTAGAAGTCAATGTTTGATTTCAGAGTAACATTTTATCTTTCTAGTCTAGTTTATAGGTTTGAGTGAGTTCTTTAAAGACCTCAATATACTGTACTTATTGGGGTCATTTGAAAACTTTCATAGATCTTGTTTGATCCGTGTCAGATCATGGGTGGGAAAGAACATAAAAAGGTGGGAACGGTAGCTGAATTTATCATTTATTTCATGTGGCTCATATTTATATTTTGAACACAAAGATTTTTTCATGCAAAGAAAATCTGGACATAAAACAACCCTGACCATTTTTTTTCTTACATTTCTAGTCATAAGACAACATCATAATCAGTACTTCTCTCTGCATTCCATGTTGGGTCTTGGAGGTGGGCAGGCCATGTGCAAAAAAATATTAAACAGCTCTTTTACAGTGTATGAAGGTCAAACATTTTCCTTTTTTCTACATTGATTTTATTGGTACGTTTTATATACACATTGTAATCACAATTGACATTGAGAATTTGTACCAGTACATGACATGACTTAATTCTCATTATTTCCCATTCTCCTGTCCTCACAAATCCCCCACCCCCATATACATAAGCTTTGTTTCCTTTTTTATCGTCAATTTTTTTCCCTTCTTCACTTACCCCTACCCCTTTCCCCTTTGAATATTTTCTTACTATTTCACAATACCTATCATACATTTTAGAATTCCCTTACATCTTCAGTTTCTCATACCAGAGAAAAGATACAGTAGACAGATAGGTGAAGCTTTAGCCTTTGCCAGGTTGAAACTCAATTTTTCCACCACCATTTAATAAAGAGGCTATCTTTTCCTCCATTGAGGGTATTTGGCTCCTTTGTCAAAGATGAGTTGGTTTAGCATACCTGGGGTTGTTTCTGGATCTTCTAATCTGTGCCACTGATCCTCAGAACTGTTATACTTCTGTGACCTATTTATTTCACATATGAGTATGTCCTCAGGGTACATCCATTTGAGTATAAAGGACTCTAATTTACCTTTCTTTATAGCAGAGTAATACTCTATTTTGTTTAAACAAAATAAATCTCCTTTACCCAGTCTCCAGTTGATGGGCATTTGGATGGTTTCCAAGATTTGGCTATCACAAACTGAGCTGCTATAAACATAGGTGCACATATGTTGCTGATATGAATTTATAAATTCTTTCATGTATATACCTAGCAGGGTAACAGCAGAGTCAAATGGGATATCTAATCCTAGTTGTTGTTGTTGTTTTTTTCGAGACAGTGTCTCGCTTTGTAGTTCAGGCTGGCCCTGAGTTCACTATGTAGCCCAGGCAAGCCTTGAACTCAGCAGTCCTCCTGTCTCTGCTTCCCGAGTGCTGGGATTACAGGCGTGAGCCACCACGCCTGGCCTAATCCTAGTTTTTAATGAGGATTCTTCACACTGATCTCCACAGTGGTTGCACCAGTCTACATTTCCACAAACAATGAAGAAGGGCTCTTTTCTCCCTCCCTTGGCAGCATTTGTTGTTAGTTGTTTTAATGATAGCAGCCATTCTTTGAGGAGTGAGATGGAATCTCAGTGTTGTTTTCATCTGCATTTCTTGAATGACCAGCAGTGTTGAACATTTCTTCATGTGTTTCTTAGCTGATTTTACTTCTTCCTCTGAAAAGTGTCTGTTCATTTCAGATTTCCATTTTTCAATTGGGTCTTTAAATTGGGGCAGAGGGCTGATGATTTTAAGCTCTTTATATACTTTAGATAATAGCTCTTTGTCTGAGAAACAGGCTAGTAAAAATTTTTTTCCTGTAATGTCAGTTGTCTCTTTGTCCTGCTGGTGGTTTCTCTTGCCTTGCAGAAGGTTTTTAATAAGATGAGATCTCAGTTGTTGATTCTTTCTACTAGTTCCTGTGCTGGTAAGGTTTTGCTCATAAAGTGTTTTCCCTAAGCCAATGTCTCCAAGAGTTCTACTAACCTGTTTAGCAGCAGGTTTAGTGTTTCTGTTTTAATATTTATGTGTGTAACCCACTTTGATTTGAGTTTAGTTCACAGTGAGAGAGATAGGTCAAGCTTTTAGTCTTTGGCAGGTTGAAACTCAGTTTTTCCAGCACCATTTGATAAAGAGGCTATCTTTCCTCCATTGAGGGTGTTTGGCTCCTTTGTCAAAGATGAGATACCTGGGGTTGTTTCTGGATCTTCTAATATTTACCACTGATCCTCAGAACTGTTATTTTGCCAGTACCATACTGTTTTTATTACAGTGACTTTGTAATATAGTTTCAAATTGGGGATTGTGATACACCTGCCATGTCCTTGTTTCTTAGAATTGTTTTTGCTGATCTAGGTCTCTTGTGATTCCAGATGAATTTTTGGACTGTTTTTTCTAGATCTGTGAAATATGCTGTTAGGATTTCAATCAGGATTGCATTGAATCTATATAGTGGTTGTTGGAGTATAGCCGCTTTGATGATATTGGTTCTTCCTATTCAGGAACAAGGGATGTCTTTCCATTTTCTGATATCCTCTTCAATCTTCCTTTTCAGAATACTGTAGTTTTCAGAGTAGAAATCTTTCACCTCATTTGTTAAATTGATTCTTAGATATTTCATTTTATTGGATGTTATTGTGAAAAGAATTGTTTCTCTAATTTCTGATTCAGTGAGTCTGTTATGTGTGTATATGAATCCTATTGATTTCTGAGTGCTGACCTTCTGCCCAAGTACTGTACTGAATGTGGCAATTAAGTTAATCAGTCTTTTGGTTGAATTTTTGATGTTTTCTATATACCATATCATGTCATCACCAAATAATGGCAGTTTAACTTTTTCCTTCTTTATCTTTATTCCTATTATTTCTTTTTCTTGCCCAATTTCTGTGGCTGTTTCTAGAACTGCACTGACTAGGAATGTTAATAGTGGAGATTCTTGTCTTGTACCTGAACTTAATGTGAAAGGTTTTGGTTTTTGATCATTCAGGATGCTGGTGGCTGTTGGTTTTTATAGTTTTTATCAGGGTGAGATAAAATCCAAAATCCATCTATTCCAATTTTCTGTAGGGCCTTGATCATAAATGGCTGTTGGTTTTGTCAGACAGTTTTTCTGCATCTGTTGAGATAATCATATGGTTTTTTTTTTTTTTTTTTTGAGACAGGGTCTTGCTTTGCAGTTCAGGCTGGCCCTGAGCTCACTATGTAGCCCAGGCAAGCCTTGAACTCAGCAATCCTCCTGTCTCTGCCTCCTGAGTGCTGGGATTTCAGGCGTGAGCCACCATGCCTGGCAATCATATGGTTTTTATCCTTAAGTCTGTTAATATAGTGTACTACATTTATCAATTTACATACGTTGAAGCATCCTTGCATCCCTGGGATGACTCCAACTTAGTCAAGGTGTATAATCTTTTTGTTGATCCTCTGTGTTCTGTTTGCCAATATCTTATTAAAGATCTTTATATCTATATTCATTAGGGAGACAGGCCTATAGTTCTTTTTTTTTTTTTGATTGGGTCTTTCTCTGCTTTTGGAATGAAGGTAATAGTTGCTTCCAGGAATGAATTTGGGAGTACTGCACCCCTTTCAATTTCATTAATGTTTTGAGAAGCAGTGGCATTAGTTTTTCCCTAAATGTCTTGTAGAATTCATCATTAAAGTCATCAGGACCAGAACTTTTCTTTTTTGGTAGGTTTTTAATTATATTTTTAATTTCACTGATAGATATTGGAGTGTTCAGAATTTTTATATCTTCTTCATTCAGCTTTGGAAGTTCACATGTGTTTAGGAATCTGCCCATTTCTACTATTTTCCATCTTACTGGACTACAGGTTTTCAAAGTAGGTGTTGACTATCTTCTGGATTTTTGCTGAATCTGTTATGGTTTCACCTCTTTTGTTCCTAGTTTCATGGATTTGAGCCTTTTCTTTCTTTTCTTTTGATAAGGTTTGCTAAAGGTCCATGGATTTTGTTTATTCATTAAAAGAAGGCTTTGATTCATTGATTTTTTTGTATCATTCTCTTAGTCTCTTGCATTAATTTCTGCTCGATCCTCATAATTTCCTCCTTTGTACAAACTTTGGGTTTGTCTTGCTCCCCTTTTTCTAGAACTTACTGTTTTCCTAGTATGGCCATTCACTGCATTGAATTTTCCTTGCAGAACTGCTTTCATTGTGTTGTTTTAATGTTATCATTTAATTGTAGAAACCATCTAATTTCTTTTTTAAATTTCTTCTGTGGCACATTGGTTGTTGAGAAGAGTATTCAATTTCCATGTGTTTATGGAACTTCTTCTGTTATTAATCTCCAATTTCAATGCACTATGGTCTGACAGTATATAGGGGATAACTTCAGTTCTTTTGCATTTACTTAAACATGTTCTGTGAATTAATGTATAGTCCATTTTGGAGAATGACCCATGTGCAGCTGAGAAGAATATTCATTCTAATTTTGTGTAGTGGAATACTCTGTAGAGATCTCTTAAGTCCATTTGTTCAAAAATTTGGTTCAGTTTTAGTATTTCATTGTTGATATTTTTGTCCAGTTGATCTGTGTTATTTGTGACAGTGGAGAATTGAGTTCTCACAAAATTGAGTTTTCATGCCAGTAATATTTTTAAATAGTTGGATGTGCTAATGTTTGGTGCCCATATATTCATGAATATCATATCTTCTTCTTGGATTTTTTTCTCTGTATGAGGACGATGACCTTTTTTTGTCTCTCTTAATTAGTTTTGGTTTGAAATCTACATTGTCTACAAATAAGACAGCCATTCCTACTTTTTTGTGGCTTCCTGTCACATGAAGAATTGTTTTCCATCCTTTTACTTACAGTATAGATTTAATTTTGAATTGTTTCTTGAATAGAGCATATTGTTTGACCTTGCTTCTCAATCCATTTTATCAGTCTGTTTCTTTTAATTCGTAAGTTAAGCCCATTAATATTGACAATTATAATTGATAGGTGTTGCCTTACACTTGTCAGTATATTTTCCTGTTGGTGACTCTGTTATTATTATTTTCAAAAATTTTCCTGCTGTTGTGTAATTTCTTCCCTTCCTTAATGACTTCATTCTGTTATACCTCATGGAGTTGTGAATCTCACTATCTTTTTCTAGGATGTTGTTTAGAAATTTTTGTAACATAGGTTTGCTACTCATGAAGTTTCTCAGGTGCTCTTTGTTGTGGAAGTATCTTATTTCCTCATCAATAGTTTTTCAGGATATCTCAACCTAGATTGGAGATTGTTTCCCCTTTCTTTCTTTTTTTCTTCCTTTCTTTCCCTTCCTTTCCTGTCCTCTCCTGTCCTGTCCTGTCCTTTATTGTTGACATGGTACCAGGGATCAAACTCAGGACCTTGTGCTTCCCAGGCAGATGCCAACACCACTGAGCTAAATCCCCAGCCAGGGCTCATTTTCTTTTAGGGTTTGAAATACTTCACTCCAAGCTCTCCTTGACTTGAGGGTTCATGGTGAAAAGTCTGCTGTAATTATGATGGGCTTTCCTTTGTGATTTGTTTCATTTCTCTAACTGCTGTCAATATTTCATTCTTCTGTTGGCTTTCTGGCATCTTGAGTATTATATGCCTAGGTATGGATTTTTTGTTGTTGATCACAGCTAGTTAGAGTCCCATATGCCTCACTACATAAGCTTTCAGTGGAGTTTTTCATCTTTTGAATTTCTATTTGAATCTGTTCATTTCATTTGTTTTTTATACTGGGATTCCATCATGTTGCTGAGTTCCTCTAAATGACTACTTCCTGGGTTGCCTCCTGATATAATTGGCCCTTCGGCCTCTGCATATGTTCCAGCTCAGTCACAGCCCTTACCCACTATGTGCCAAACCAGAAAGATGCAGTCACTGGATTTCCTCCTCATGCAATGGTCCAATGAGAAGTCTGGACCTAACCATTGTGCCGAGATCAGGATGGATCGCAGCCCTCTGCTTAAGTCCCAGTGCACCTATATCTCCTACTCACTGAATGCCAAACTGAGGTACAGTCTCTAGACATTGGGGAAGTTTTAGAAATTTTTTTTTCTAATTTTACATGCATCTGTAAGGAAAGTGTATACTGGCAGGGAAGGAAATGAGACCAAGAGAAGGAAGTCTTTTCTTCTCATGTTCATGATGAATTACTTTCTCCTAAGTTTTAGACTTAGCCTGGAAAGGTGAGAATGGCAAATCTCAAGAGCTAAAATTGCTTCCTCACCAGCAGAAGATCAATCACACTAGAAAGGAAACTGAGGCAAAACAGCCCCAACACTTTCTCTAGTGTACAGAGAGGCATTGAACCAGAACTTTTCAATGAAATTTGTACCCAAAGTATTAAGAATGGCAATGCTCCTATCATCTTTAAACTGGTGGATGAAGTTCCATTGTTTATTAATAGTTATGCATATTTCTTAAATACAAACTAGATTTCATAAAAAGACTCATTCTACAGCAGTCTTAAGTTTACTTGGAGTTACTGGTAAAGTTGACTAAGTGGTGCTCTAATGCTACCTTTTTCCCTAGCTCTGTTATCTAAGCAAGGACTATAATTTACTTTATCAACTAAGTTCAAATGCAGCATACACAAAATGGGAATAAAATATAATTTTAACAAAGGACAATTCATCGAAACAAGCAATTCACACATTTAAGACATATAACCTAAAATTTAAGGCAGTTTTTGAAACAAAGCCAGAATCTATGAAACAAAAGTCAGATTTTAGAAACAAAAAGAATCTAAAAAGGTGAAACCAGAATCTGTGAAACAAAAAGTTAGACATTATGAAGAATAAAAACCAGAAATTTAGAATTTCTGAAACAAACGGAAACTCTTATCTCCTTAGTTATCTTGGTGTAAGATCTCTAAATGGTATTGGGCACCAAGTAATCCAAATAAGCAAAATAATCCAAATGAAAGAACCATTATAACTCCCTACCTGCTACATAATCCGAAATATGAGTTTGAATTCTCCAAACTTGAAGAATGAATAGTGGAGGTTAAGACTGAGCGGTACTTACTGAGGGAAAGACACCTCCTGCCTGAGAGAGACAGGAGGGACCCTCCAGAAAGTAGTTTGCCGGAAATCCCATTTTCCAAGGGGATTTCATGGAATAGAGCCACAAGGTGAGGCAGGTACAAAGTGGACCAGGACCATAGTCAACTAACTAGATTCAGTGGAAATTCACAATGCGGGCATACGGTGGGGCAAAACCATGATCAACCAATAGGTTCACAAGTATAGTCATCCAGGTCCTATGGATTAAAAGCGGATCAAATGGGAAAACGCAGCACCTAGCAAACATATTTCTTAAATACAAACTAGATTTCATAAAAAGACTCATTCTACAGCAGTCTTAAGTTTACTTGGAGTTACTGGTAAAGTTGACTAAGTGGTGCTCTAATGCTACCTTTTTCCCTAGCTCTGTTATCTAAGCAAGGACTATAATTTACTTTATCAACTAAGTTCAAATGCAGCATACACAAAATGGGAACAAGGAGTTTTCAGAAAGGAAATGGGCTAGGGAGTTTTGGGTCCCCACTTAACGTGATTAATGCCTCTTTAGAATATTAATCACTGCTATTCATCTCTAGGAGAAATAGACAAATGTAGCACTTCTCTTTTTATAATGCTGGCCTTCAGTGACTGTGTCTTGATTGTCTTTTGTATTGACTCCTTGAGGACCAACCCTGTCTAACTGCCTACAAGATAGCTCATTGACTTAACTGTCTATAGTAATGCCATAGCCATCATATAGTTATAGCACAACACAATACTATCATGGTTGTGGTAATGCTTGTTTCATCACACCTACTGTACTTCCAGTTAAATATAGTGTGTATACTCATGCACCATGTAAAATGCTTGATGGTGATGCTACATTATTTTGTTATACTTTTAATCATTTCAGAACATACCTATACACACATTTATGTTATACATATGGATAAGTGTCATACCTTACATTGACAGCAGTTTCATACATCTTGTGTTTATTATATCTCTTGATCATTATAGAAGGCCATATCAAAAAGTTACAAAGTTTAGTTTGTGTAAATATACTCTTATGTTTACATAACAATGAAATTGCTTCATTAGACATATCTCAGAATGTGCCACAAGACTCTAGTGTGTTAGAGATAACACAGCTCAATTTTTAAGAAGCCTTCCTGCTTTGTATCTTGTCTTTCTTATTTCTATTTGAAAAACATTTCACTTTTCTTACTGTGCTAAGGACAAAGGTTAGCATTGTGTATTATATACAATACTTCCAGGCACTATATCTTTTAGGGTGTTTGTGTGGTGAGTGTTTAGGGTATGTATATAAAATATCATCTTCCAAACACAACTACATTGTGGAGGCTGCATTTCTCTTACTGTTTAGCAAGGTGATAACAAATATTAAGTGCTGAGTTTTGTCTGTCTCTGGAGTTTTTTGGGGGATTGGTTTTGTTTTATGTTTTTGAGACAAGGTGTTCCTATGTAACCCAAGCTGGCCTGGAACTGTCTGTGTAGCTCAGGCTGGCCTGGAATTGAATATCTTCTTGGTTCAGCTCCCTGAATGCTGAGATTATGAATGCTGAAATAATGCATATGTACCACCATGCAAATTAGAATTATCTAGCCCTAATGAAAAGAGAAACAATGCTGGAAAGGAACTTTTTTAGAAGAATATATTAGACAGTATATCAAACGTGCCTTTTAAAATCTTTTAAAATACCTAAATATTTCTGACATTTGCGACAAACTGGTGATATGTCCTTTATTAAAAATATCACAAAGCAGTTCTCCCTTCTTTGTCTCAGTTTGCGTAAGGTGTCTGCTACATTATGATCAATAGCAGTGGTTTCTATTACCAGGATTTTTCAAAGAAGAAATTTTAAGATTTTCAAGGATGTTTCTATGAACATTTCCTTCTATGTTTAATTCATGATGTTGCACAGATTTTGCATTTTAAGCAGAAATATAAAGGCCTTTATACCTAGTGAATATAGCTCATAAGTCTGAATTATATAACTTTATAAGGATAATAACAGACAGCTAACATTAATTCTCATCATCTTTGATTTCTTTGACTGTGTAAGTTGATTTTAAAATCTGTCAAGAAGAAAACAAGGACTTAGCTCCCCACCACTCACCAGTGTGCTGCCACATAGAAGGGGGAAGAGAGGGGGGGAGACAGAATGCAAATTTTGAAAAGGTAGCTGAAAGTTTCCATTATTTTTGTGATAGATTTTTCTACAGATCATTACTGAATGCACCCTTTAAGTTCATACATCCAGTGACCTGCCTCTTCCAAATAGGCCCTACCTCCTAACAGTTCATGCAGCTGTGAATTCATCACAAAACTTTTGAGAGACGTTTTACAACAAAACCATAATATTCTACTCCTGATCTTCTAAAGGATTCAATATACTTTCGTTAGGCTAAATGCATTTAGTCCTTCTCTAAGAGTCACTATAGTCTTAACAGTCCCAGGATTGCTGAAAAATCCAAGTCAAAACCATCTCTAAGTCCCGAGGCAAACTTTTTCTGTGAAACCCTGTGCAAATCAAAAGAAAAAGAAAAGTTAAATACTTTCAGCATACAGTAGTACAGGATAAATATTTTAGTTACACATCAGAAGAATAGGGAAATGTGAAGGAAGCAGATGAAAACTAGACTAAAACTCACCAGGGCACATTCAAATCTTTTTCTCCATGTATAAGCACCCATGGCAGATTCTGGTGAATCGTGAGCTCCAGAGGATTTGGGCAGCCCCACTCTTGTGACCTTGCAGGTTGCATCCACATGACCTCTTTCTTTGGCTGATTCCATTCACTGTCTTCAGCTTTCCTCTGGAGATGTCCCTGGGATCAGCACCTTTTGTTTTACTCCACAGGTTTACACATCACTCTTTGAGGGTCTGTTACTATCTTAGTTTTACAGTTTCCTATGGTTTCTGTCATGCAACTGGCAGCCTACATGACCCCATAATTCTTATATTCTGCATGCCTAGAATAATGAGCATTGAATGGAACATTCCTAGATCTGCTTCCAACAAACAGGAGCCTGGCTCCCTTGGATCATGGGTTTAGAGCTTTTCTTTGGCTGGATAATTGAACTTAGAAACCACTGCCCTAGATATCCCTTAAAATGCAGAAGACCCTAGGACTCAAAACAAAGTGTTTCAGAAGGGTTTGCCCTTTTACACCTTTGAGTCTGCCAAAGAATGGGATGTAGATACTTGGAGAGATGCTTTCAAGCCATCTTTCCTATTGTCTTGAAATAAAGTACCTCTCTTGTTTTTAAAGCTAATCTCTTCAGTACCCATACTCTTCTTGGCCCAACTTTGCAGGCACTTCATTTTTGGTGAAATAATAAACTTTTCAGATCATTCAGTTCTGATATTTTTTCCTGATTTTCTCTGTAGATCTGGCTAAAAGTAGCAACGCTACAGCCTGAATGTTGGGCTACCTTTGAATTTCCTTTCACCAGATCATTGGTTAGCCCACTGCATTTAAATTTCACTTCACACAAAGTCTTAGCACATGGACAAAACATAGGCAGAGTCTTTGCCAGAATAAAACAGGTGTTGCATCTAGTTCAGATTCCAATAGAGTCCTTTTTTCCCCAAATGCAATTTCATTAGCTTGATCTTTCTTATTTTCATTTATGTCAGCATTATAGTTTTTGCACTCTGACTAGTGTTACTCCTGAAACACAGCTCATTGTCCAACTTTTTCCATACTCCTCCCACAAAATTACTACAAAAGCTTCTAAACTACATGTTTAGATCCATTCATAGCAAAGAACCTACTATATGTACCAGTTTTGTGCATTAGACCCGTTTCTTTGCTAGGACAAAATATTCAACAGTGACGACTTAAAGGAGTTTTTTTTAACTTACATTTTCAGAAAATTCAATCCATGATTGTTTGACTTTGGGCATGGCTGAGGAAACCTGCTTACCTTGTGGCAACCAGGCAGCACAGAGAGAAAAGGGGAGAAGTCAGGAACAAGAACACACCTTCCCAGGTCATATCTCTAGTGACCACCTCTGCAAATCAGGCCTTCTTGACCAGCAGCATGTTCAACTATGGCTCCCTTGACCCAAGTACCTTCTAAGAGTTTTGGAACAATTTTGGGGGACATTTTAGATCTAAACAATAGCATAAATGAAACCCAAAACATCTAACCAGTTTATTTCACTTTCCCATTGATTTAAATTGTCACCTGGAAAAACTGGGAAAAATAGTCTCGTTTTACTTCTTGATGGACAGTAACTATTATGGAACATACACTTACTGGTCTTTTGTTCATCATCTCTACATGTAAACTAAGAAGAGAAGCATTAATGTCATGTTAGCTTGATATAAACTTACAATTACTTCAGATAAAAATATGTTGAAATTTTCTCATATATAGTAGATTATAGCAACTATTTTTTTTTTAACCAACCAGCTTCCTCTCTCACTTGACCAACCACATGCTGAAAATGCATCTTTGTATTATCTTGCTGTCTTACATGTCCCAAAGGCAATTAGCATTCAGGACACCTGAAGCATACTGGAGTCTACTAGTAAACCATAGCAAATTGGCAGATTTACTAGATATTCAAAAGCATGGAGCAAGGAAAGATGTCACAGAATTAGTAAGGTTATTTTGGTGACCTAGAGGTCCTAATAGTTGAAAATGCATAGGGTACGGGGTATGATCCTAATCATAGTCTTCAATGAGGGGCTACAGTGGAAGAAAATAGGGTGACTGTTGGTGCTACATAGTTTGCATAAATACATTAAAGACCAAACAAAGCTACTTAGGTATAGTGGGAAAGGTAGCAATTTCTGAATACAAATTTTATCTACTTTGCAGTTTGACTTGGCTTTGTTTTTACCTTGTGCCCAACTGGTAATTGTAACAAAACAATATAATTCTATACCTCAGTAATGTAGATAGTTGTTAACTGGCTAGTAAATTCCAAGGTGATTAGAAGTTGTGCTTTGGATTATTCATTCTTGCAAGGTAATTTACAAGCCTAATTGAATTTTTGCCCCAGGGTAGCAAGGCATCTTTTAATGATAAGACAGTAGGCATTGCTTATTCATCCCTAGTACATTGTATGATAGATTATTTTGCAAAGAGCATTTACCATGCCCATCATCATACCCTATCTTCACGTTTTTTCAAGATTTGTTTCTAAAATGGTGATGAGTTGATAAACACAGTAAGTTGCAGAAGTAAATGTTGCCCAGTCACCTTTTAAAAAATAGGTGAAATTTGAAGCAATAAACCTTTTGTTTATGTAGCACAACTGTACATAACCTTAGCATAATTTGGCATGCCAAAGTAGAAGAGCACATTCGCTTTTGGTTAAAATTCTCTTTCGCCAAAAGACACAAGAGGAAGAGAATATGTATTTGAGGGTTTTGTTTTTCCTTATTTAGTAGTTCTTTAGAATACCTCAGATCCAGTTAGTTTATGAGTGAATTATTCTTTGATACTGAAACTGCCATTTGTATAGGAAATGACATTTAGTTTGTTCCTATGAAAAGTCCACCATTGCTAACTCTTACATTTAATCTTAATTTTGGCATTTTCTACTTTGTGCCTTCCCATCTTCCTTTTTGTCTTCTTCTACTTCCAGCCCCTAGGCTTGTATCAAGATAGGCTGACAGTTATGTGCCTAAGGTACTCCTCTTTGTGCTGAGAGATACTTCCTTAAAAATGTTCATGGTGTGCTAGGGAGGATAGATTGATATGAACTTGGGCTAAGACATAAAGGGTACGTAACAGGTGTTTGGATATGAACTAAAAGAAGTAAAAGAGGGAAGAACAATTAGAAAGCTCACACTCTGAAGCAGGGCTTGTAAGTCACATTATAGGGTGGAGGCAAAGGCTTATCTTGTGTCAGAGGCTACAGAAATGTTATTAGTAAGGACAGGCTCCTTTATTAAGTATTTTTGGATACTGTGTAACAAGGTTTTTAATATTAAAGGTTGTAGGCCGGGCGTGGTGGCTTACGCCTGTAATCCAAGCACTCGGGAGGCAGAGACAGGAGGATTGCTGGGTTTGAGGCTTGCCTGGGCTACATAGTGAGCTCAGAGCCAGCCTGAACTACAAAGTGAGACCCTGTCTCAAAAAAAAAAAAACTAATAAATATATTAAAGGTTAGGCAGATTATCAAAACTGAGTCCTTTTTAACAAATCATTCAGGTACCAAATATTGAACTTGGGACCTTGCACTTATGAGGCAGGTGCCAGGACCACTGAGCTAAATCCCCAGCTTAAGAGACCATTCTGTCAGCTCTGTTGAAAGTTCAAATATGTAAGTTGTAAACCTGGGTGATAGTTTGAACCTGGAAGCATAGAGGTGATTTTTCCATAATTCTAAAGAAATACAATGAAATACATGATGTAGTAGTGGGGAGATCCTGCATTTGATGTACAAGACGGTGAGGCTATAGTCCAGGATGGTTTGGTAGTTGTCTGAATTTGGTGCCATTCACCAACAGTATAAATCAGGATAAATGAGAAGGCTAGAAGTTGTTTTCAGATATTTTTTAGCTATGATAGAAATAACACCAACAATTCAGATCTAAGGAAGTTAACAAAAATGGTTTGTACACAGAATTTGTAAGCCTTGACTTTACCTGATTCTTGAGGCAGGAAAATACACTAGTTGACTCATAAGTAGGGTGTAGAGTTTCTCTTGGCTTGAAAGGTAAGATAAATGAGTCTGTCTTTGCCCCTTTTACACTGGAGTTAAAGAATGCTTGAAAACTCACTTAGGCCAAAGGCCATTAAGGAAACCTGGATGCTCTCAGGATGACATGCACGACAGGGATTGGGTAGAAGCTTCAGGGTAAAGTGTCTTTATTATTGTTGTAAGGTTATTTTTCCTTTGATAGTTGTAATGCTTAGTTTTACTATGTTCCTGAATTGCCAGAAAAGATTTGTTTTTTTCTTTTAATATTTAATTAGTTATACTAATTTTTCATTAGTTAAATGACAGCTTTACAGATGCTAGCATATCTTAGGACATTAATACAAGCAGGTCACATACAGGACGTGATTGTTGACAGTGGGCATGCAGGTGATTTTTTTTTGTCAGGATTGTGTTTGCAGACTTGGATAATAATGAGGTAGGAAATATAGTTTTATCTTCTTGATCATGTAAACTGGGCTTCTGAGGAGCCAGCTTTTCCACTAATCATAATATGTGCCTCCTAATTTTTCAACAGGAGGTAAAAAAAGAGCTGAGTGATTTTGTTGCTCCAGATGTTTTCATAATTTTCTGAGATGATTGAAGTGTTCCCTGGTGTTAGCATTTTTCACAACGTCAAGTGTGGGTGTCATTTTGGATGCAAGAGAGTCTGAATATTTCAGGCTGTGTGAAAGAAAAGTAGTTTGCAAGCTTTATTTTCTGAAGGAAAATCTTAAACATTCTTTAGGTGGTTCTGTGAACTTGAAGGGATTCAAGCAGCGGCTTGAGAACAAAACTAAAATATGTTAGATATTAATACTTTAGAAGATTGTTTTCCATTGGACATACTGTGTTGGGATTAAAGTGCTGTATTTTTTATGTTGTTTGTCATGTGTTTTGACGATCAAGTTTCTCATATTGACATAGCCCTACTTTAAACGATATAAGACCTCACAGAAAGGGCTGAAAGAAATTCTTTACTTCATTGCGTAAGAAAGGATTTTGACAGCTGAACAGAGTGGAAAACTGGCCAATAGTTTATGACCAGATCTGGATTTTGCAAAGACCAGGGACAAGGGTTATAACATATGGAACTTATTTGGGAAGTAATTCTTAGTTATGACTAAGAGCCTGTACTCAGATGCCTGGGAAAGTTTAAAAGAAAATCTTTACAAAATAAATCATATCTCTTGTTTGCAAAATTGCAGGACTTAGTTAACTTTTGGTTATTCATGAACTTCTGTAATTCTCTATTAAAGCTCTGAAGTTTTCGCTTTTAATTACTTTTTCCTGGTTTTATTTTTAACAACATAGTGATTTGATCTGCTGGCTTATTCAGTTAAGGAATTATTTATTTTAAAAAGATTATTTTGTCTTCCCTTTAGCCCCCAGAGATCCTTAAAATGTTCACATCCAAGCAGACACTACAAGGGTAGTTTAGAGTAAAGATATGCTGTGTGTGTGTGTATTAGCTTCTGGTGCTGTTTTTTCTTAACTGTACAAGTTCCAATTACAAAGTTTCCTGTGTTTATTTCTATCAAGATAGTATGTGACATAAACATCCCATGTAAGTGTTCTTCCAGGGAAAGTGAACTATGAGAAGGCCATAACACTGTGGTGTTGTTTCTGAATGAATATCCTTTTCCCCTAATTTCCCAAACTTTAACTGATGATTTATGTGGAGCAAGTGGTCCCACTTAAAGTGCATAACTGTGGAGATCTCTTCCTAATCCTACCCAGGACCACAGAAAGCCACTGTCACTCAGATAGATTTGCAAAACTGAAACTATTTGATATCAATAGTAGAGTTGCTGTGGGAACTCAGAAGCCTGAAAACCTTGTTTCATATAAAATTAACTGTAAAGAAGTGGTCTTTTGTATATTGGAAAGATATGTTAAGTTGGATATTTATAGGCCAACAGTTACGTGTTTCAAAGAAGTGCTTTAATAACTAGGTGAGAGAAAATCAGCATTTTAAACCATTTTTTATAGCTTTAGCCTGGTATTTTCCAAATAAATACAAGTTTGGCACCAGGCAGTGGCATGCTGATAAGCAGTTAACCAATGGCAGTGGGTGCAACCTGATTTGTGGGGAACCTGATTTGTGGTATTTATTGATCTGTAGGTGTAAAGATGGACCCAAAGATTCTTTCATCCACTCTGGTCCTGCTTAAGCACAGTACCAGCTCCTAACCTGTATGAGACCGTCCTTAACTATTCACCAGATTAGGCCAGTTGTAGCTTTCTTTATATGCATCTCCCCTCCCCTCCCCTTCCCTCCCTTCTATGTTCACTGTAATAATCTAAAACTGAAATAACCAGTTCAAGACATTTCATATACATTTGGATGTCTTCAAACTTTATTAAAGTTTTAGAAAACTGCCATTATCTAAATATTTGGGCAAATTGTGATTAACATACATTAACATCTATCTACTCAAATGTAATTATTATAAAATATCAGTCCAAGCATTTAGTGATATTTTTCTTTTTAAACTTGAAGTATCAGTTTTACTCAAATTCATAATAGGCAATTTAAAACAGATGATTGATTTTAATTTCTCTCTCAAAAACTCTGTGATGTGTATCAAAAGGTTAAAGCAATATGCAAAGTGAGAAATACTATTAAGTTGAGGAGGAAAGGAGGTGAAAAAATAAACAAAATTATATAAATCAATTTACTAAAAATTTCCCCTCTTGTCTTTAACATACAAAGCCACTTATATTTCTCTTAGAAGATAAAATGTAGAAGGAGAAATATTCTTGAAGCTCTATTTAGGTCATAAAGATATGTGGCATTGTAGGGTTTGGGGTTTAGGAGTGAGCTGTTAGCTTGAAGTGTTGATGTGTCATGAGGTGAGTTTTTGGGAACCACCCATAATACCAGCAAACATAGAAATGTCACTGGGATGAATCTGACGGTCTGCACCAGAGATACACAGTCCATAGATCCTAGTAGGTCCAGAGAGAGGACGGTGTCTCAGGGCATGACATTATTTAGCCCGTTGAGGAGAAACAACTGGGAGAGCAATATTTCTTAAATGTGCTCTTAAGAACAAGGGCTCTCAATGTTATAAATTCAACATCTTTTCTTTGAGTTAATAGTTTTTTTTTTAAGACCTGTAAATGTGCATCCTAAATGCATACTTTTTGGACAAAACTGAAAGAAAAGTATTGCAGTGAATGTGCTTGTGCTGTATTGGGAGTAATTATTTTCACTAACTTTTAAGATGTCAGTTCTAACTTGACCTTTCATGTACCTTTGTTAAGTGAGGTTGAGAAGTAGTTTGATTCTTATTCCTGAATTTTTTAGCCTCCATTAATTAAGAGTTATAAGTAATAATAATTAGGACAGCAATAAGCAGACATAAGCTTATGAGGAGAAAGTATAGTATAGTTATATCTGATATTTTAAAATATTCTGAGGGTGTTTACATGCGTTAAAAATACTTAGTTTAACTTCCATTAGAGATTGTTAGGTAAAAAGGAAGAAAGCAAAAGTAGTTTAAGAACATGAAAAAGCTAAAATAGATAACTTAGCTTTTTGGTTCCTCTAATAATTCAGCCCTTGGAGAATTTCATTCGATACAACCTAGAGTTAGGACATAATTAGATCATAGTACATGAAGTACTTCAATCTGCTTCCCTCTCTAACTTTCTCCACCTGATACTGTCAGAACAGTCAATTCCTTCCTGGTTGAATGGTTTTCTATTTCTTCACCTTATGAGAATATATGGCTTTTATTAAGAAAGTGCAGATTACAATTTGGCCTATGTTTAGGATAGTCCTGTGTTCTAGGAGCAGAGAGGATTGCTTGCCGTTTTGTCCCTAGCAATTATTTTTGTCCTGTTAAGAAGGGTTTATGCAGTTTATGGTAGTGAAAATTCATACTCTTAAAAGTAGCAACTTTGTAAGTCCTTTTGAAAAATAATATGTAGATACATTATAATTGGCCTACTTAACAGAAACTAATAGGAAGCAATTAATGTTTTATCTTCGGTAAAAAAAATGATCATTAGGTATAAATTTAAAAACTAATCTTAATAAGCAGACTATAAAATGAAGGGACATTATCATTTTCCTTACACCAAAAGGAAAACTGAGATTTAGTTTGAGTAAATTGACCAAGATTGCATAGATGTTAGAGAATAAGTTGAAAATTGTTTAAATTCTAAACCAGGATATTCTCTTGGAGAGTATATTATGTCACTTATCTTCTGAAGAAGCAAATTCACATAGCATAATTCTCATAAAAGTAGAAAAAATGTGAGTAATATTAAATGCAAATGAGAGTTGAGTCTAAACAGGTGAGACCCAGTGGGTTGTGGTTGGTGGAAGAACAAAGCCTTTCAGGTAGTTGTAGAATTTAAACAATCAAGTACTGAAGCAGAGTAGGAACTAAGTAAAAACCTGGGGTACCTGGACAGCTTCTCATGCCATTTTTTGTTGACTTTTTTCATGAAGGTAGAGTTTTTCATAGAAAATTATTCACATTAAAGAATATAAAGTAATATGTTATTCTTGACTGCCAATTAGTTATAGTATAACTCTAACCCTCTTCAAACCTCCTGTGAGTTTTGGCCTTTGACTTCCAATTTATAAGTGCTGTGGATGTGATCTACACACCAGTGGGAAGTCACATTGATCAGTACCCAGCAATGGGCCACAGCTGAACCCGCTAATGCCATGCCTTGGAAGAGGTTCTTCCTGAGAAGCTATTAAGGAGGAACATTGGAGACAGCAGAAGTCATGCTCGCTTGTAATCTCACATGAGATTCTAATATCACATTTCCCAGTTGGGAATACTAAAAAGGGAAACAATCCATGCTTATACAGGAAGTTTTTTAGAGACATCTTCTACATTGATTATACTCAGTCCTCTCTTTACTACATACCATTGTGGTCTTTCTCCCTTGTTTGGATTGGCTAGCTGGACAGGAAATTATTTTTGCAATGAGATAGCACTACCCATGTTTTCTTGTAAATATCATAATCTATTGCAGCCTTTAAAAGCAACTAATTTAGGCAAATGTTCAAACATCACACCACAAAACCTAAAGCAACTACTTTAAATGGTACTACAAAATAAAATTGTATATGTGCTTTACAGCTTGGAGGTAGAGAATTACAGCAGTTCTATCCTAATGCTATGAAGGAATTTGTAGGATTTGTCAATGATGAGCTCTGAGTGAGTGGCACTGGCAGAGCTGGATTTTAGCTGAATCTCAGTAAAGGAAGAATCGCCCTTTATCTCACGCTACTTTGCTAGATGAACAAGTTGTGGTAAGGTTCTCAGCAGTGAAAAGCAAACACTAAAAATCTGCTGGACACCACTTGAAAATCCCTGGTCTCTAAGGCAATTTTATCATGTATATGTATAGAAAAACAAGCCAAACATATTTGGAGAAAACTTTCTGACCACATAAAAGCATTTCTATCATTACTTTTGAGTGATTTATGAGCATTCCCTTGTGGCTGTTTATTAGAACCACTTGAAATAGCAAAAGAAAAGCAACAGGAAGCTTAATTGCTTGGCATGTTGTAAAATATCCCCCAGTGAAAGAGTGTTTGCTGGGTAAACTCAGGACTGTAAGGCACTCCCAATACTGTATATGATTTGACTTTCTTCTGTTGAAGAGAAGTGAAATTACTGGTAAATTTTCTTTAAACAAAGTTCAATTTAGACAGAAGTTGTTTAACATACTTAGAGATGAATTGTTTAAATCCAAAGTTCAGGTAATAACTAAGAATTATAAGGTAGTTGTGTCTAAATTAACAAAATATGACATTTTCCAAGATTTGTTTTGGGCAAAATTAAAATTGCTTTTGCATTTTTCCTCAGGCGTCTTAGTGAGGTCATTCAAAGTTACACATTTCACAAATATATGGGATCTAGAGATCCCAAACTGTGGCTTGATTTTCCTTCCTAAGTATTACCCTTCTGGGAAGAATTTCACCAAGCCCTTTTGGTAGATCTGCAGAGCAAGAGTTCCATGTGAGCCAAAATCTTGTTTCTCTGAATTTTTCTTAATTTATGCAAGTTTTTGTCACCAAAGCTGAACTCTAGTTCATGGTTTTTTTTTTTTTTTTTGCTTCCTTTGTTTTTAATGTGTTTGTTCACTGGTTTTTGTTGTTGTTGTTGTTGTTGTTGTTGTTGTTGTTGTTGTTTTCGTTTTTTTTTTTTTAATTTTGTTTTGTGGTGGTGGTGGTGGTGGTATTGAGAATTGAATCCAGGCAGCACTGCACCTCATCTCCAGCCCTTTTAATTTGTTTACTTAGTTTGAGATAAGATCTTACCAAGCTGCCCTCACTGGCCTGGGACTTGCCATCCTCCTGCCTAATCCTCCTAATAGCTGTGGTTACACATTTTAAAAAGAAATTTCTGTTGGTTAGCCTGTCATTTCCCTTTTTTATGCAGAAACAACAAGGTCTGTTTTGATCCTACAAAAATGTTGATACCTTTTTTTACTTTCATTTGAATTATTTCAAGATCGAAGAATTTCATTATGCCTAAAATTCCCTATAGGATATACAGTGAGGGTGAGAAGCAGCTGAATCTAGCTGTAAATCCACCTCCTACCCTTAGGACGTTGGTATTTTTATCTTGAGCTCTCAAATTTAAATCCACATATTGTGAACAGTATCCATTGTCTGTACATGAAAAGAGCATCACTTTCCAATAGAAAATCACACATACTATGAATGGTTTATGCAAAAAAGTTAGCTTCAGAATTACCTACAATTAGTTTTCTGAATGGGTACTATTCAGTTAAATTAATTAGGATTTCAGTATCAAACTGAATAATTAAATTTTAAAATCATCTGAGAAAATTAAAATACTTGTGGGAGATGGTTATGAACAGAGAACATTCAGTCGTTCTTTGAAGACACATGGGGAGCCTGCATATGGTAAATCTATGCTGAAATTCTATAGACACCTTACTGAATTTAAGAATGAAGACTGTTTTATCAGTTTTGTTGCTGAGGTTCTTTATACATTTCAAATGATTCTTGTTCTTGACTTCATTGCTTATATAAAATCAACTTTAATATCTGTATTGTGAAGAGCTTGGTATAGTATTTGGCATATTGGTAATATGCAGTGAATCCTTTGTCTTACTTTCTGTACCACCCTACTAGATGTTTTTCTCCTTTCCTGTTTTTTGTTGTTGTTGTTGTTATTGTGTTGTTTAATGCTTTTGCCATATCTGCTTTTGTTTTTTTCAGTTTCACATTAGAATGTGAATAGGGGTAGGGAGGCAAATCCAAAAGAAAAAGAAAAAAACAAAATATGGAAGAAATAGAGAGACAGGAGTTAGTCCTTGTTCCCATAGGGTAGTTATTATCTCTTTTTCGTAAGTCATCCAGCTTTTGCTTTATTTTCAAGTCATATTATCTGCCACCCATTTTAAAAACTCACATTTCTTTTTTGTTTTCTTCCAGAAAAAAAAAATTAATATAGTTGCCGTGGTGACACCTTTGGGGAAATTGAGGCAAAAAACCTACTGGGGAGGTTGAGGCAAAAAACTGCAGGCCCAAGATTTGCCTGAGTAACTTGTGAGAACTTTTTCTCCAAATAAAATTTATGGGAAGAAAACAAAGACCCAAGAACATGCCTCACATGTATGAGAACCTCGCTCAGTTCTATTCCTAGTACTGCAAACAAAATCAATCAAAAGAACAGCTTTTGGGCCAGGGATTTAGCTCAGTGGTTCCGGCATCTTCCTGGCAAGCACGAGGTCCCAAGTCCAATCCCTGCTACCACATACCACAATGTTGGTGTGGTGGCTCAAGCCTGTAATCCCAGCACTCAGGAGGCAGAGGCAGGAGGATTGCCAAGAGTTCAAGGCCAGCCTGGGATACATAGTGAGCTCAGGGCCAGTCTGAACTACAAAGCAAGACCCTATCTCAGAAGAAAAAGAAGAAGAAGAAGGAGAAGAGAAGGAAGGGGAAGGGGAAGAGGAGGAAGAAGATACCAGCTTTCATTCATATAGATTAGTTCTGTCATTATGGAATGAGATTTTCTGGTGCAGTATTTCTTTGAATTTTGCTAGGATATCAGATAATAAATCTGAAATGAAACTTTTTATTAATATTTATTCCCTCCTCTACAAAACACACACTTTGTCTCATTGTTCCAGATATATCTATGGCAAGTTTCAGTATCTGAACCAGAAACCTTAGTATCACCTTTGATTCTCCTCTCTCCTCCATTGAATCTGTCCATGGGTCTTGTATCTCCCGTAGAACTGTCTCTTAGAACCCTGCTGCCTTTCATCAGTGATGCAGATGCCTAATCCTAATCCTATCTTTTATTATTTAATAAAAAAGGTTTCTCTAGAGTTTTGGTTCTTTTCTGAATTGTTTGCAAAGAAGTTTTGCTGAATTTTTACACACTGGCTTTGTACTTTTAGTCTTCCTGCCTCAGCCTCCCTAGTAGCAGGTATTACAGTTGTGGCTAGGAAAACTTTCTAAATTATTCTTTTCTAAAAGCCAGCAGATTGCATATTAATAGTTTTTGGCCTGAATAATAGGTATATGGTAGACCTTTAACTTATGGATTTAGTTTGTTCCCAAGGGTTGGTTATAACTAAGTCAATAATTTGGATGTTTACCTGAGTATATGCTATAGGTAACAAGAGACAGATGAATCTTCCATTAACCAAATTAACCCAAGTTGTTCATATATCAGGCCAGTCATAACTTTAAAGTCCACTGTAATCCAAACTTTTTTAAAATTTAGTTTAGTTGAGTGTCCTACCAATGGCAATGCCAATTTTTTTCTAGTTAGAAGATGTACTTACTAGTTAATAACAAGAACATACAGTACTTATGTGGAATCTTCTATGGGTCAGCCACTGTTTGGTGGGCTTCACATTCATGACATTATTTCTGTCTTAAAAAGCCGAGTGCATTTAATTTGGTGAGTGAATTCACAGTCATGATTGACACTTTATATTTTCTGTGGTGTTGTGGATAAACCCAGGGCATTCCCATTGAGCTACAATATCAGCCTTTTTTTAGTTCTTATTTTAAGTCACCAACTCACCCAGACTGGGGTCCTATTTAATGATCCTCCTGCTTCTGACTCCCAGAGTGCTGTGCTGGGATGATAGGCCTGTACCACCACATCTTAAGCATGTCTAAGACTTCATGCTGTGCACTGTGCTCTGTCTTCCCATATGCTATCCTTCTACCTTCTCGCCTTTATGATGTTCCCTGTTTCCTCTTTTCTTCAGCCTACACAGTTAACATCAACTATCCACGTGCTAGTTTGATTCATTCAGTTCTCATAGATCTTTGTGGTTGTTGAAATCCTAATGTATTCATAAAAGTGTCTGGTTAGCTTATCATGTAATTATTAAAATATAATTCATTTCTCAGTTTTCCCACAGTTATTCAGGAATATTTACAACTAGGTACTTGTTGAGTAAATATATTTGTTTTTCCCATTTTAAGTAGACTTTAACCTTCTGGAAGGTTTAGCTCTCACTTTATTTACTCCTCTTCCAGAGATCTCAGCACTATGGCTGACACATACGTAAATACCCCTAGTGTGGGAGATCCCAGGCCATCGATCTTTCCAGACTTTATTAAGAAGACATTTTCCCCATGCTGTGCATATAGATACTGCTATGGCTTGTGTCTAGATGTCCCTTAAAGCCTCATGCAAACAAGATGGGGCATGATTCATGGAGCAATGCTAGGCCTGAGAGCACTAGGATGAAGGATGTGAGTGCTACTTGCCCTAAGTGGTCTGAATAAGGTAAAAGGGCAAGAAGAAACTTTTAAAGTCCTTGTTGCTTCTACTGTCTTCCACGGCCAAGAACTATTGCCCCTTTGCCACCCTGCCTTGGAGACAGCAGATTATGGTCTGAAATCTCCATGAACTCTAAGCCAAGTAAACCATTTCCCCTTTAACTTTGAGTGTCAAATATTTTGTCTCAGCAATGAGAGAAAAGTAAGACAGATACATCTAAACCAATAGGGCGATACAGTGACTTTTGGTATAGATGTGTACTTTAAGTAGGTAAATATCACGTGAAGTATATTACTACATATTTGGAAATCTACAAAGCTGGTATTTTTGCATAGTTAGTATGGAAGCTACTGAAGTAAGTATTTTACATTCATTATCTTTTAAGTCGTAAAAACCTAGTTGTTAGGTAAATGGTGTTTAATGACACTTCATAAAAAACAGAACCAATTTAAACCCAGGTCTTTTCGATTTTAAATACATGTATGTAACCACTGTTCTGCCTGTTGCTCTTGTTTAGTGTCATTATTGTTGGATTTTCACTTCTTGAGAAATCTCTATTTTAAGCTAACTAATTTGAAATACATTTGTGCTTATGAAGTACTTACTGCAGTTTCAGGGACCAAGTATAAAATTTAAATAAATGGTAACATTTGTTATTGATAGTCCTCCAAATTACACTAAAGTGTTCATGATACTATCTTCCCCCAATGCTATCTTATCTTTAAAGACTGAATCAGCTAGGCCTGACCTCTGTGAAATCTGTTATATGTGTACGTGTACCTCTGTGTGTGAATTTGAGGTTTATGAGGACAGGAAGTTGCAAAAATAAAGAATTAAAACTGAGCTACTCTATAACTCGTTCCATTTCAGTGTACCTGAAGGCATCCCAGACTCAGCTCACAGTGGGAATTAGATGTAGGTGTCAGAAGTATCTACAGTTGGCCCTTAGTGTCTTTTTTTTTTTTTTCGTTTTTGAGACAGGGTCTCACTTTGTAGTTCAGGCTGGCTCTGAGCTCACTATGTAGCCCAGGCAAGCCTCGAACTCAGCAATCCTCCTGTCTCTGCCTCCCGAGTGCTGGGATTACAGGCATGAGCCACCACGCCCGGCTGTCCCTTAGTGTCTTTGAGAAGAATTTGAGTGTTGATTGACTCTGCATATTTTCACTTTTTGCAAGATCTGTAATAAGCTTTTTCTGCAGCTGTGAGAATGCTAGGCTTATAGGAGGTGACATCAACATTCTTTCATTTCTGTGTACATTATATCTGTGCATTTATATTATGGAATTTAAGAAATAAAGCATAATTAGAGACAGACAACAGTAAAAATAAGTAAAAGTGAAGACATTTTTTGTGGTATGATTACAAACATATAGAACTTACATGATTTCCAACTTGCAGAAAAGCATAAGAATATTCTACATACTATTTGTGTTTTAACCTATTTTAAAATAGGATAATGTGTTATTAAAATGTTTCCTTTTCAATTTAGCATTTGCTCATTATATAATAGTTAATATTCATTATCACAGTATTAGAACAAATAATTCATTTTGTTGTTTTAGTGTCTAGAGATGGTGTTTTTTTAAATCAAGATTTACTTTAGCAAAATGTAATTCTTTAAAATATGTATCTCCTGGTGTCTATTTCCTGGTCCTCACACCTTGCACCCTTTTAGTGTATAGGTTAATATTTGAAGATGTATCTGTTTTAAAGTTTAAGCAAATCACAATTTGGATGTGGGGCTAGAGTATTTTTCATTGAGATGAAATCAAATACTACTTTTTTCAGGTTGAAATAGGAGAACATTGATGCAAATCCCAACTGTGAGGAATCTTATTAGGAAAAAAATGAACCTATTTTATTTCACAGCTGTTGAATTTTAGCATTTTAGTGGCAAAATGAAAGAGTTTTTGTATGGATCAGTTGTAAAATTATGTTAAGCTGGTTACATTAACCAGTGTAATTAACAGTATTTGAAAACTTCATACCCAGTGTACTCTTTCTTAGTTAAAGCTTAGGAGAATCTTAAACATATTAACTACAGTTTAATATTACTTAAAGTAATAAGTATGTATGTTCACATGATTGTTAGAATCAAGTGAAACAATATGTGAAAATGACCTAATTGTAAATTAGAAAAATGCTATACAACATGTAAAGTTTTTTAAAAAATAGAAACAGACAAGAAGATAAAAACTGTATTCAATAATTTGAACAAAGGAGCCATTCTGTCATTATTGTTGGGGTGAAATTATACAGAATTTAATAATATGTGCATTTTAAATTTCAGATTCAAAATGCTAATGATGTATTAATTGCACCACTTGAGAAATTTCGGAAAGAACAGATAGGTGCAGCAAAAGTAAGTGTTACTTTTTATTACTTTTCATATATTTTCCTGATAATTAAAGATGTCACAATTGCAGATAGTAACATTTTTGAAATTAGGATGACCTTTAAAAATATTCTGCGTCATTTTAATGTCTTTACACAGAGCCTGTTACAGAACTGGAATTCTTTTAAACATAAATGCTTTCATTCTTCTATGGAGTAGGGAAAATGTCCACATCTTCCGAGTTCCTTCAGTCCTAACAATTGTAGCATATTAATTCTTTTGAACATAGGGTTAGATGATGATAATGTGAGGTTTGTTCCCCCTAATATCTAGGTAAAATAAAAACTGGGCACAAGGTATATGGAAAATCCAGTCAGGAATTATTAAAGAACATTTGTTATTCTTTCTTGTTATAAATAAAAATCTTTTGTTAGAAAATTTTAAAAACTGTCACAAAGCTTTTGTGTGGGAGACCGGGTAAGAGGATGCAGCCAGAACCCTCATGGCAAGCCCTAGTCTCCCATGAGTCCCACAGCAAAAGGATTAACAAACAACAAAATTGGAACCGTGAGAAAAAGGCTGAGTTTGGGCTTGACTCTTGCTACTCTGAGCAGCACCAACAGAAGGCAGCAGTTCAATATCCTGAGTTTGCCTGCACCTTTATTTGTTACCAAGCCTTTACACCCAAAATCCTAGCATGCATAAGATGGGATAGATATCCACAATAATCCCTGTAGTTGAAGGCCTGGTAGGGCAGGGCAGATGTCTGACAATAATCCTAGTAGTTGATCCTGCAGGGCAGGGCAGATATCCTTAAGTCCAAGTAAGTAAGTAACTAAGTGGTATGTCCACAATGCCTGACATATTTGCATTATTCTTTAATTGTTTATGAACTAATTAAATTTTTCCTGAGCCTAATAATCTAAATTATTTACATCCTCTTTCTTAGGTCCACTTTTTGTCTACTGGGTTGACATCATGTAAGCATAGGAAATTTAAGGTTCAGTACCAGAACTCAGTATATCCAGTATTTTCTCTTGTTTTCAATTTTAGTTACCCTTCCTCCCATTCTAGCAGTCCTGTTCATAATGCTGCAAAATTGCTTCTATTTCCTTCATACTTCTGGCTGAAATACTGAAGTAGCTTATTAGTTGGTCCCTACACCTTCATTGTAATATATTAGTAAAATTTTACCATCTCTAATCATGTCTTCCAGCGATAAAACTTTCCATGATCATTGACAAATAATTTAATTATAATAATGAAACATTTTTACATTATCAGTTTTACCTACCACTAGGTACAGTTACCTATTTACCAATCTCTTTTTATAACTTACTTTGTACATATCTTTTTCCAAACATTCCCTAGAACATTTCTCTTCTTCCCCTTTTTCAAATCTTGCCTCCTCTTAATGGTTTATTTTATGCTGTGCCATCAAAAAGGAGTCTTCCTCCTGTAGGCTTTACAAAGCTGCTTTTCTTTCTCATAGGCTCAAATTGTCCTTATACTTATTTCCTATAATAACTCACTTTGTTGTGTTAGAGTTTATCTTGATTTTTCAATCAATAATTGTGAGTAATTTTCATGTCAAGAATTAAATCAGAGACAATTGGGCTCATCAATTCATCAAATATTTGTTACTCTTACAATTGACTCATATGATAAAAATGGTATGGAATAACATTAAGAGATTACAGTGGTAAAAGAGAGAGACAGGATTTTTCCACTTAATGTCCCATATTATCTTTTGTGGGAAATGGACACTGATATAATTACAAATGCTTTTAGGTTTGTGCTCCAAAAGGCAGGGATGTCTTTTGTAGAACCCTTGGATAAGCTGAGACCTTATTGATGAGACTAAAAGAGTTAGCAGTGAGGATATGTTAGGATGGAAACAAGTCTTCCAGATCTTCCAGAAAAGGGAAGAGGCAAGGTATGAATAAAGGTCTTTAGGGAAGAGAAAGATCAAATTATATAAGAAAAAATATCTCATATGCTTAGAGAACAGAGGATCATCCACGCAAAGGCCATACATGCTGCATTCATATGTAGTCCATAATATTTTACTCCTATCCTGAGGATGGAACAACTATAAAAAAGGAGAGTGATGTTACATTTGTGTTTGTAACTGTCATTCTATAATTGCACTGCTATGTTGTGCACAGGTTGAGAAAGGCAAGACTACTTGTGGGCAAATCAGTTTAGAGGCTATTTAGTAATAGCATCAGAATAGGCAGGTGACAGTAGCTGTGGAGACCAGGTGTATGAGAATTCTCTCAGGGGAACTAGTAAGAGGTAGGCTGTATAATGAAAACTGGGAATGGGTAGTTTCAGGGATGATCCCAAGGTTCCAGGGTAGATAACTGAGTAGCTCTGGATCTACTACTTAGATTGGCAGTGTTGTGTTTGTATTGCAATGGTAGTGAACTGAGGTTTCTCCAAGCCAGCTAAGTGAAAACATTTGCACAAGCAGACTGATATACATTTGAGAATTCAGTTCTCTAGATGCTCATTAAAGTGAAAGATCAGAGTCCTGTGAGGAAGAGTAAAATGAAATGGGTAGAACCTTTATAACTTAAGGCTTCTCTCAAACTTTCATGTTTAGGGAATGAGAAATAAGACAGAAAAGGAAAGAAAGAAGGAAGGGACAAAGAAAAGAAGATAATTAGAAGAATATAGTTTAACTCTTCTTCAAAGGTTTTTCAAAAATTATAGAAGCACGTATTTGCTGAGAGAAAAAATGAGAGCTACTTTTACTCAACTGTTATGTGACATGCGACCTAATTAAATGTTCACAATCTGTGAGGTGGTCATTAGAGTTCTACCTGCTTACAAATGAGGAAAATGATGAGCTGTCCTTTCTCAGATCACAAAGCTAGAAAGTCAGGGAGTACAGACCTGAACTGACGCCATGTTATATAACATTTCACCGGGTTGATGATATTTCTATAAAATTGAATTAAATACCTTTATGAAACTTACTTTCCAGATGTAGGATATTCCAAGTTTTCTGATCCATCTGAAGAAAAATGAATTCTGTTTGTAATGGATTACTACTTTCTTATCAGGAAACTTAGGTTAGCTACCATTGCAAGGCAGGCAGGGGCACTAACACCATTTTACTTTGTTTTCTAAAATCTCAATTTCCTGGACAGACCAACTGAGAACACCCAGCAGCATATTATGCCTTTGCCTATTCCCTAGAAGTTTCAACTTGTGGTTGAGTGAAACCAATGAAGTCTTGAAAAGATTATTCCTTTGTGTGGTGATTTTGTGTGTTTTATCCGTCTGAAACTCTAAGTAATCTGTATTTATTAAGGTGGAAAGTGAATTAAAAACAGGCATTCACTTTGCAAATATATGTATATGTCAACTTTCTTTTGTTATTGTGAAACAAAAATACTTGAAGGTGTTTATTATTTACTTTGTGTTGCTTCACGCCATATTCTTAAGTATTTTCTGATGTGGTGCATAGAGTTAATCCTACAAATGATCCACTGCTGCTTGTCACAGGCTGCTAGGTGGAAATTTCTCATAAGCATTTTTGAGGAGATGAGCCAGCTGGGAGGACACAGCAGAGACATAGAATGTCCCATTGAAGCCAGCAGCCTCTCTCCTCAGCTTGTCCATATGACAAAGAGAGATGGAAAACGCTGAGTCAAGTGGCCCTTGCTTCACAACCACATGCTGCTATTTAACTGAAGTGGATGAAATTCCATGGCCACAAACGTTTCTTTTGTCATTTGATCTGTGGAGCTTTGAGACACATGATCCTGTACTGTGGAAACCGAGGCACTTAAGAGTTTCCGTGGAAGGAAGGGGATGTAGCATATGCATTCTGGGGAAGGCTGGAAGAGATTGATGATAGGTTTATCAAACTTTGGGTCAGAAGGGGGTGGGTCTTGCTTTCTAGATAAGAATCATGTATAAACGATTGCCATGATGTATTGATTTAAAGGTTGTTAGTGTGACAGAGCAGGAAGAATGGAATTGCACTGCAGCCGGAAACATTACATGGGTCAGTGGAGTGGATCTAGCACTTAGTTTCCTTATCTCACGCTGCTATTTTAAATTCTAAAAAAGTGATGAAAGCAAGTATTCAGGAGAATTAACCCCAACTAAAATTTCCTGAATATTAATTTTTGCATAGTAACATTATTATAAAACAAAATAAATCATATCATTTCTGTGGATACTTTTAAATTTTTTATTAGCAACATGTAGTTAGCAATCCATAATGATTCCATTCAGTATGTGGAGCTAGTACATGCACATAACACATCTTAATTCTTTTGCATCTTTTTCCCCTCCCTTCCCTTCGTGTCTTTTTTTTTTTTTTTTTTTTTGAGACAGGATCTCGCTTTGTAGTTCGGGCTGGCTCTGAGCTCACTATGTAGCCTAGGCAAGCTTCGAACTCAGCAATCCTCATGTCTCTGCCTTCCGAGTGCTGGGATTACAGGCGTGAGCCACCGCTCCTGGCACTGTGGTAAGTGGTATTGATTGCTGGTGGGCGTGAATCACCATGCCCAGCATTGTATGTGGTTACCGGGATGGAACTCAGGACCTTGAGCTTGTAAGGCAGGCGCCAGAACCACTGAGCTAAATCTCCGGCCCCACTTCGTGTGTTTTTTAATGGATAGTTTTAGAATAGATGGCCTGCTGGGTTTATGTGACTGCACTGAAAATTTGCTTGCTCCTAGAGAGGATCAATTATGTCCCACTAGCTCATTTGTTTTACACTTGCTTCTATATAAGTTCTGATTACAAAATATGTTTCACATCTGAATTCTTAATATAAAAAAACATTATGGTAATATATGTATATATAAAAATATACCAGACTGTTACATATTTTTGGAGATGAACTGACTTGAAGAAGGTTAGGGCTCATTTTCCATCCACTGCACAGCTAGTTGTGGTGCAGCGAGGGCCAGAACTCAGGTCCTCCAGCCAGAAGTCTCTGCACTTTTTCATGAGGCTCTTCAGAAGATTTGTTTGTCAGCTATTTCATTCTATTTACACTTAAAAATTAATTATACAAAATACATATTAATTATAAAAATGCTTCAGAAATGCCCACATGTTCACATTTCAAATGCCTAGTTAACATGTTTCCCTTATTTTGAAATTCTCCTGGGTTCCCAGGATTCTCAGCATAAAGTAGATACTTAACGTTGACTTACTTCATTACAGATAAAAGAGACTTGAGGAATACTTAAAAGATATGTTTTCATTTCTATTAGAAATGTTTTTCAAAACAGTGGTTTTCATTTGTAATAAGACTTTAATAGAAATCATATGACATTCCTACATGGTTTTAGTACAGAAATAAACATAATATTAGTCATTTCAAGATAGAACTTGATGTTTATTTTAGTTTCACGTTGAAAACTATAATAGAACCAAATAATCATAGGATTGGGTTCTTCTGTCTCTGGTTACTTGTTTATTGTTTTTCAAAAATATCTTGTGGATATTATTTAACTATGTGGTGTTTAGAAATTATCATAAATATTGTTACAGCCTTATATTTCCTATGACAAAAATGTGTTGTCTCTCCAGGCAAGGGGGCTCACACCTGTAATCCCAGCACTTGGGTGGCAGAAGCAGGAAGATTGCCAAGTTTGAGGCTTGCCTGGGCAACATAGTGAGCTTCAGGGCCAGCCTGAAGTACAAAGTGAGACCCTGTCTCAAAAAAAAAGAGAAAAAAACGTGTTGTCTCAATAAATGACTTAGAAGATAACAGATTATAATTTATGAAATTATAAATTTTTTGCTCCTCAGATGAATCTTTCATCCAATTTAATGAGGCTTTGGACTCATCCAGAATAACATGGCCTATGGAGTGAGAGTATGCATTCAGTAGATCACACCTTGCTTTTTCTTCATGACAGGAGTCATTTTCCTGTGTCTCCTTCGTCTGGAAAGATGTTCTCTGGCAAGGACTCTATTGGGGACTGATTCTCTCCATAAACTGCTAACCATTGGATAGTTATTTTGAAACTATCTATGATTTCCTTTGTTGCAACTTCTGTTAATAATAGGCCCTGTTAGAATTGCAGGGTTATTGATTTTTATTCTTTAATTTAATTAAATTTTTGTTTTAAGTATTACATAGTTTCTCTTTATGAGAAACCCAAAATTTAAATAGCAAAATGTAGATAATAAGAAACAGAGAAAAATATTGTTGATATTTATTATTTAATTATCTTTTTAGCAATAATATTTACCCTTTATAATAGCAAACCAAGTATTGCCCAAAGCACATTACATGCAGTCATTTCATTATCTTAACTAGTATATTAGATAAAACCATTGGACATTTATGTAAATAAGATTAGTTAACTGGTAAGAATTGAGTCCGATTTTATTCATTTATTTATTTATGAGAGAGAGTCTCACTACGTTTTTCAGAATGGCCTTGAACTCACAGTGTAGCCCAGCCTGTCCTCAAACTCGAGATAATTCTCCTGCCTCAGCCTCTGAGTCCTGGGGATATGGGGGTGTGCAGCCAATAGCTAGAGTGCCATTTTAAACAGAGATACTATAAAGCAGATCGTCCTTTAGTAACACCACAGTATGTTTTTTCACAAAAAGTTACTATTTTTTTTTCTTGAAGACAAAATAGGGAGCCCACTTTAGGAATGAGATTGTAGTCTTATAGTAAGGCAAGTTCTGTTTTGTCACACAAACTTTAAAATTAAAATGACAATTAAATAATAACTAGAAGTAATTACCTTAGCTTCCCTGTGTGAAAAGTGGAGAAAATAATAAAACAATCTTCGTAGGATTGATGTCATAGTTTAATTTAGACATTTCATATAATTTGCTTAACAGAATTTCTTCTGTATACTAAGTAGTAAGATGTTAATTACTCTTGTTTTGCAATTGATGATAATTATTACTATTAGGTGTTTTCTGTTATCATAAGGAAATACTACTGCAAAATTGATAAAGTCCTCATGTATCTATATTAATTTATCTTATTTTGTTTTATAAAAGAGACAAACATGTTGATTATAGAGTATTGTATAATAAGTATGGGATACAGGGGTACTTAATAAGGTCTTCCATGGACATTACTTATAATTAATAGCATTAAACAAATTATGAAGCACTACTACATGTAGCATTTTTAGAAAGTAGAAAGACTCATGATTTGTGGAATGACCACACTGAGAAAAATGGAGGTGCAGTGTTAGCAACTCGGAGATGAACATGTGCTTTATCTGGGTCCTGAGTCCCAGAGTTTTGGTACCTTGTCCAGTAGTCTTGGTGCTGTCCCATACTTGCTCCTTTCATGAAATGTAAACATAGTTTTGGAGTTTATGGTGTGTTCATATATCCTGACAATGGTCTTATGAACTATCACCCCTCATGGACACCATGGCTGCCACTGGAAAAATAAACCAGATGCCATTCTCTGAACTAGAAGTCAGAATCATTTGCTTTTTGACAGGTGGTAACACCCAGTGGCTCTCTGTGCTAAAGTACTTTGATCATTGAAAAATCTAAACTGCACATGAAGTTAGAATTCTGAAAAGGCACATAATCCCAAAGCTTTAAGGGCTGGTACATGTTTACAAAGAAAAATGAGCATTTGTACTACAATTTGTTCATACTTAAATTGTAGATAAGATTGTCATTATCTTCCCTTCTAATGATTGATCATGTCAATAACTGAATCCAGTGCCTAAGAAACTTTTAAGCTTTCCACAATATTTCTTTTTTGCTACTGGGAACTGAACCTAGGTCCTTCACCTTATGCTGTCTCCCTGACCTGCTTTTATTTTGAGATAGGGTCTTGCTAAGTTGCTAAATTGCTGAATTGCCCAGAATGAGATGAGCTCATGATCCCACTAGGGATTATAGTGCTGTGCCACCATACTGGCCCCACAAATTTAATTGTTTTGTAAAAATTTATTTTATTTGTAAAAGCTTTTTACAAAGATCGTTCTGTTACATTAGATCAAATATGTAACTTAAAAATATCATTACCATTCACAAGTGCTATATATATCAATTATTACTGAATGGAATATGTTGGAGCCTTGCTAATGCCATTGTTAGAATCTGTGCTGAGAGATACAAAATGAAATATTTTTATGTGATAAAATTTTAATTCGTCATTAGTCAGCCCTCTCCAGTGAGAATCAAGCTTGTCTCCTTGTAATGAAGTCTTTTCTTTAACAATTCGAGTTACTTATAGTATATCCAGAGGGGTGAGAAAGCCCAATTAACTACTGAAAACTTTCTAAGGCTCTTATCCCTGGGGAGGCTTGGGGTCCAACAGCAGCATCCCAAAGACAGGAACAGTAAGTCCTCAACTTGCAAACATTCAAGTTGCAAACTTTCACAAATATGAACAGAACTTGGATTTTTTTTATGCTTTTCATAGGGAAAGTTCACAACTTGAATGCTCATAAGTCAGAAACTTCTGTATACATTCTTCTAGGTAACTTAAGGGAAAGTGGCATCCCAGGCAAAAAGAGGAGGCTAGGAAAGAAAGAGGTCCTGTGTCAACAGTTGTGATGTAGCTTAGTAGCTTGATATGCACTGCTGTGATTCTAGGTGTTACTTTTTAAATTGTTTTTAATTTTAAAAAATTTTTTGAAGGGCCGGAGGGTTAGCTCGGTGGTTCCAGTGCCTGCCTCGCAAGCGTAAGGACCTGAGTTCGATCCCCGGTTACCACATATAATGCTGGGCGTGGTGGCTCACGCCTGTAATCCCAGCACTCGGGAGGCAGAGACAGGAGGATTGCTGAGTTCGTGGCGGCTTGCCTGGGCACCATAGTGAGCTCAGGGCCAGCCTGAACTACAAAGCAAGACGCTGTCTCCAAAAAGCAAAAAAAAAAATTTTTTTTGAAGATGGCCCATGCTGAGAAATATTTCCATCATAGTTTAGTGAGCATATGTGCTAGTGACATACTTCTGTTACTCCATGAGCTAGAGTCTGGTATTTTCTCGTATTCTAATCTATTTCATTGAAACAAATACTTGCTATAATTTAAGAAACTGTATAACCCACCAGTGTACCATATATCATAAAACATGATATGAATAAATGCCAGACTAGGGCTTAATATGTGTGTCTGTATGTATATGCAAGATGAGGGTGGAATTAGAAATGAAGTTGGAAGTAGCCAATTGGGATAGAATAGTGGAAGATTTTATGCTCAATTAGGGAGTTTTTATTTAATGATAATCGTACGAGTATGTTCAAGATATAGTAGACACTGTTCACTTGTAGCAGGCAGTATCCTAGGCAGCTCACATATATTTATTTCATCACTAGGATAATCCCATGTACCTATTATTTAAATTTTCTTCTTACCGGTGAGTAAACTGAGCCACAGAGAAAGTAAATGTAATTTACCTAGGATTAAATAGCTAATAAGTAATAGAGCAGGGATGAGCCCAGGTAGGACCGACCATGTTCTTAACCATTCATCTGGCATGGGGTCTTGGATGGACATCTCAGGAAGACAGTTTCTGAACATTGTGAAATTCTGGCATTAACAAGCTAGCCACCAGCTGTTAATCCATCAGGATTTATATCAGCATATTGATGGTAACTTTTGCCTACCTGAGGAAACTGGAGGGCAAAAATTAGGCTGCAGACTCTGTGGGGAAAACAGGGTTCTCCTAGGGTCTGTAATTTACCTGCTATAATTCATTATGAGCTTAGAGCAGAGACCTTTGTGATCTGCCATCGGTCTGATCCCACCCACTTGTTCTTCTGGTGGTAAGAAGTTCTCATCACCCGGCATTGTTTAGACATGGGTAGAGTAGATTTAACACTCTACCCTTAAACTGTGCAGTTGTCACACTTTCTGAGGAAGCACAACATGGGGGAGGATGAAGCCCTGTTATGTGCTGTTGTAACAGTTCTTCTTACATCCCCAGAGCAAGCAGCCCAGTAAAACACCCAGATCCTACTGGGCTTTTTTCTACCTCAAGATGAGTGTTTCCATTTCAGCAGCAGTGTGTAGGTGACTGCATGGCTCATCAGTATATAATATTTATTGCCTGGCTCCTTACAGAAAAAGTTGGCTCAGGTCTGAGATGAATTTCATATTTTACCTCTGCAGTGTACCCTTTCTGACACTGTGGAGATTATAGTTGTGCCCCACCATGCTGAGACTAGATTTAACTTTGTCTGTGTCCACCCTTTCTTCACTGTGAGAAAACAGTCAATTAAAAGTGGAAAAATTGTTTCTACAGAATCATGCTGACAAATGGACCCATTTATTATTAAAAGTTTTAAAATTTCTGTATATGTTTGTATAGACTTAAGCCATAGAGAATGAACAGTATGTTTCCAACTAGACAAATATATTGAGAGAAATAAGGTGTACTATTTATATTCACAATAGTATCCAGCTGTGCTAATTCTATCCATAGGGTTAGTTTGATATAGCTTCTTTGGGTCCTACATTTCAAATCACTTTTTTGTCTTTCTCTCTGTGTATGGTCAGTAATGATCTGTAGCCTTAAGATCACTCTCCAGGGACCATACAGCCCACTTTTGCATGGAGAGCCTGGTGATTTACTGACTTCTGAGTTGGAGAGATGACCTCTACAATTACTGTAGAAACCCACTGAGAGGCAAAGTGAGCTCACTGTAGAAAATTCCAAGCATTGAAAAATTTGCCTTATTTGGTAAATGTGGTTAACTGGTCCCAGCTGGTATTGCTGGTGAGCTCATTGTGAGAATGTATTGTCTCTTTAAGCCAAATTCTTGTACTTTTTATCCATTAGAAATAGAGTGTTCAATTGTCTTTGTTCAATTTTTATGCTCCTTCATGGGCTTAATGAAGTCAGAAATAGCAGGCTTCCATTTTGAAAATTAAAGGTCAAGTGCATTGACAATTTAAAAGCTTCCTGTGTATCTTTTCTGGTCTCTTATGTTCATTTAAACCTCTGGAAAATTTAGAATTTAATTTATAGCTTGAAGAATTAGACTTATTTAGGGAACAAGCTCATTTATACTCTGGGGACTTTATTATACTTCTTTGCTAATAGGTGTTTTCTTGTACATTAGAATTTTATGAGAGAACCTGTTCATTGTATTTCTTGTCATTATCAAGTAGTATTTTATGTGAAGAAATGAAAGGCTACAGCTTCCTCTGGCTTCTCCTTAAAATCTGTGCCTCAGGTTTGGTTTTGTTTCTTGGGTCTGCTCTTTAGAAATTGAATTATTTAAGAGGAAAACACAAGCTTTGATCCAGCCAGCCCTTTGTGTGAATACTGGCTCTGTCAGGTGTGTAAACTTGGTGACCTTTGGACAGTTTCTTGAATGCCCAGACAGTATAAAACAGTATCCACCCTTCCCTGGGGTTAAGACAGTTAGTATGTATGTGTAATAATGCCTGCTTAAAAATTGGCAGTCAGTGTCAGTCTCCTGTTCCTCCTTTTTTAGCAGTTGACTATTTCCATGTGTTTCCTCTGCCCCCTTTCCAGCCATCACTGTGCTGGCCAATCCTCTCAGCACTGCCATCCATTTTCCACGTGTACCAAGAGGGAGAGTCTTCTGTACCCTCAATATCAACAGCAGGGTTCCGTGGCCCCGGCAGCACATAGGATCTTACAGAAATGCAAACTTTTGGCTGTACCTCAAAGTAATCAAGTCAGTATTTACATTTTAGCAAGATTCTGAGTTAATTCAAAGGTACAGTAAAGTTTGAGAAGCGCTGTTCTGTTGTTTCTAAAGCTCTGGCGAGCAGTGTGGTCCTTTCTGTGTTGGGAGCTATCCCTGGATTTTTAAGTATTTACTTTGACATCAAAGATGGTGACAGAATTGTTGAAGAATTTTTTAGAAACCCCTTCAGAGAAGAATTTTTTTTTCTTTTGAGTTTTTTTTTTTCTCATCAGTATCACTATGGATTCCCTCCTAGTGTAAGACATGACAGAATTTTCTATTCTCATTTTTGTTTGCATAATTTTCCATCTCCCACCACCCAGACCCGTTAGTTACATCATCTATTTGGCCACTTATGTCAAACCTTGAGGTGATGACCTCTAGGTTATCTTCATTTTTCCTCTTGCCTTGTCTACACTGTAGGGCTCCTCCTCCTCCTGCCTGTGTTCTCTGCTGCTTCTGTTCATTCCTTGCTGATTTAGTGATAATTACTTCTTTCACCTCCCTTTCATTTTCTCTGTGCCTTGTGTCTTCTTTCTCTGATATGATTTCTTCTTTCTCCTCGTAGTGTTTAGATAAAGTCATTTGGCAAAGGGGTAATATTTTAAATACTTCTTATTTTTTATCTTTAGGGGTTTCTGGAGATTGAATGCATGATCTTGTCAATCCTTTTTGGTTATTTTAATTTTTTATTACTTTTTTATTTTTATATAAATTTTTATGAGTACATATTTGTCATACATTGATCACATTCATCACAGGCAATTTGTACCTCTATATAATAAATCTTAATTCTTTTATCCCTATGCCTTTCCCCTCCTTTAATTCTTTTCCTCATCTACAAAAAAGGTTGTTTCCATTTTTCCTTCCATTTTCTATTTTCCTCTTCCTTCCCTCACCATCCCCCTACCTTGTCCCCCTTTTCTTTTGAAGATGTTCTTCCTACTTGCCAATATCTGTCCTTTATTATGCTCCTCATCTGCTCTTTGGGTTTCTCATGCAAGAGGAACAATACAATATTAGTAAGTTTTAGACTCAAATTACCAGTATATCTCTTACCCTGAGACCTAGGGGCTTTTGCAGTATTTCTTCTAAAGCACTTCATCTATGTTGGGTTATAATTTATCTCTTTGTATGTTTATGTTAATCTCCTGGCTGAACTTCTGCAGGATGAATGATTTATTCATTTGATACCCGCAGTGCCCATCACAGTGCAGCACAGCACAGATGATGGTACTGTGCACAGCATGTCTTTCTTTCTTATTTGTGAAATTCGGAAGACAGAGGGGTTTGGGTACCTCATTTGGGGAGCTGCATGGAGAAGACTGAAAATGAAAATATTGAAAAAGCTTAGCAAAAGAGGGAAGTTTTAGTCTTCAAGGGTAGAAAAAAAGGAAAAATTGTGTTCTGCCTGGGCTTTTGTGGGTGCTTAAATAACTCGAGAGGTAAATATGTTCTCAGACTACAGTATTACTTTTAAAATAAGGCATCCAAGTTTATTATGTCTGGACAGCACTGAACGAGTACTTGCTTATCCTTTAACACTTGTAACTATAGTCTGTGTGCAGCGGGATGCCTGAAGCTCACTGTAGGAGTAACGCCACTCAGGCGTCATCACAATGAGGTCTGGGAGCTGGTATCTGCACTTCTGTATCCTCTTTCATTCTTCTTTGCATGTCCTGTGTGGCCATTGGTTTTATTCGTGGTCTTCCTTGGAAGCCTTATTATTTCCCTGTGTGGTTGCCTACCTCATGATTATAACACAAAAGCTGCCACTCAGCTGGTGTTTTATAATTACTAATAAGTTGTTCGGTGGACCACCTCGGCAACATTCATAACAACAGTAATTATACATAAAACTTATTTTAAAAGCAGTAATTTTTTTCACTTGTTCTTCCTTTTGGTTTAAAATAAACTACATATCTCTTTTCACCCCAACTGTTTAAAACAAGGTTTTGGTATAGCTTCTTTTTTTTTTTTTTTGTCATATTCATTTTTGGGGAGGGGGCAATGTTTAATTGTAAGGAATTCTTTCTTATAAACAATCTGTAAACCTAATAAATTTAAAAGATGTTGAAAAGAATCATTTAATGCTAGCTAGAAAATTGGTAGAAAAAATGTTAAATAGGAGCCAAAGTGGAATCACTTTATGATGAGGTCACAAAAATGAAAATGTCATTGGTAAAATAAAGCAGAGCTACAGCACTTTGCCTGTAGTTTATTTCAGGTTCTATCCCCACCCCCAGTTTTTTCATTCCATTCTGACTTTACTGTAGTGAAATTTATTGCTCATATTTCAGAGTCTTTCCAAATCTTTCTTGGGCACTCTCCTTCAGAGCAATAATAAGAAGACACAGCAACTTTTGGATTGAGAAAAAATGTGGACTGTTTTGATTTTTGGATACAAAGGAGGCTGAGTTGTACTGCATGTCTCATCCTACACAGAATGTAAAAAGCATGGATTATTTAAAATGACAAAGTAGATACAGAGCCTGGGTGGTAATATAACTTTAAAGCCTGGAAATTTTAACATTTGATATCACTTAGGTGATATACTTGGAGAGTAAAATCTAGCCATTTCTCCCTGCCTGCATGTCCCTTGCCACAGAGATGCAGAGTGGCTTAACTCAGAATACTTTCATGAAAATTCTAATTGATTATTTGACACATCTGGCAGTGTACAAAATGGCCTGGTTTGGCACAGGTGAGTGAAGCAGGATTTATTCAGGAGTGGAATTGGCATGTGGATCTTTCCTGCCTCCAAAGCCCTGGCTCTTCTGTGTTCCCCATGGCATGAGCTTGAGGGGAGACAGGTTAAGTGCCAGCTTTCTCTTTGTACTGTAAAATGGGGCAAATCAGATTAAATGTCAAAATCTTGGATCCTCATTGGACATTACAGATGATTCCTTGAAGGTCATAGAACTAAATGCATCAGTTGTTTTATAGTGAGTTGCTTTTCTATGAAGTCTTTCATATTGTTACTTCTTTATTATATATATATAAATATATATATATATATATATATATATCACCCTCAAAATTTTACAAAGAATCAAACCCCACTTAAAGAATCAATTTAAATCAATTTCACTATTTTTACTGGGTATCAGATGCTTATGTTCCATCTTCACTTCAAAATACCATTTATTTGATTTGGAAATTTAGCTCATAATCAGTTTTTGAAAATTGCTTCTAAAAACTTTGTCATGTTTTATTGTTGATCTATCATATATAAACGCTTTGACTAATTTTAAGAAAACAGAAAAGGACATTGTCTAAAAACTACAATTTCCTGGTTAACTTCATAATGAAATTTTAGTTTTGTTACATATATCACAATACAGCTACAAAAGCTAACAATAAAATACTGCAAAAGAGGACAAACTGACTGGAACCAAAGTGAAATTATAATGTACACCAACAGAGTTTAAATGACAAAATATAAATATTTTCTAAAATTACACAAAAGAAGTAAGAGCTTTTTAAAAATAAGGGTACTGTTTCTCCTTAAAAGCATCAAGTCCTGCCGAGCGTGGTGGCTCACGCCTGTAATCCCAGCACTCGGGAGGCAGAGACAGGAGGATTGCTGAGTTCGAGGCTTGCTTGGGCTACATAGTGAGCTCAGGGCCAGCCTGAACTACAAAGCGAGACCCTGTCTCAAAAAAAAAAAAAAAAAAAAAAGCATCAAGTCCTGAGCAGTTCTAAAGCAGACAGTAGATAGCATACTTCACCCTCGGACACTTAGAAACCCAGGATCTGTTTTTTATTCTAAGACTTTAATTAAATCCCTTAAGTAAGTTGGTATAGAAGGATATAGCTCATGGCCATCTCTTTGGATTTAGAGAAAATTAAATCATATTTCTAATGAAATGTTTTAGGAAATCTAAAGAATTATGTATTGTGATTTTTTCCAGCTTCTCTTTTTTTCAAAAGAAGTATTTCTTTGATTTGTTTGAATATGAAAAATAGCTACCACACAAGGAACACACTTCCTTGAAAATATGTGGGAAAACAGTTCCCAGAGGAACTGATGAGTGCTCTGTGGGGAATGGAGAACAATACAGTGCTTTGTAGGGTAGAAACAAATGACTTCGTCTTAGTTTTCTTCAAACTCTATGGTTCTGTGATTGCTTTATTTTGCAAATGATTAGTAAGGACTACCTCCCTTTTTGCTATCTCTTGGCTTGAAAGTAACTTTCATACGGTGTTTATTGTAATAGAGAAATAGCTTTTACTATTTGGGAGCAACATTCAATAATTTATGTATTGAATATAAAAGTTTCTTTCTTTTGGTACCAGGAATTGAACTCAGAACCTTGCCTTTGAGAAGCTGGTGCTGCGCTGCTGAGCTAAATCCCCAGCCAGAAAGTTAATTTCTTAAGAACTGAATAAGCTTCAATGCATTCTTTTTTTTTTTTTTTTTTTTTTGCTTTTGAGACAGGGTCTCGCTTTGTAGTTCAGGCTGGCCCTGAGCTCACTATGGTGCCCGGGCAAGCCGCCGCGAACTCAGCAATCCTCCTGTCTCTGCCTCCCAAGTGCTGGGATTACAGGCGTGAGCCACCACGTCTGGCATTGTGGTATGGGGTGCTGATTGTTGGTGGGCGTGTCTCCACGCCCAGTATTATATGTGGTTACCGGGTATCGAACTCAGGACCTTGCGCTTGCGAGGCAGGCACCGGAACCACTGAGCTAACCCTCCGGCCCTTCAATGCATTCTTTTATTAGCTCACCCACTTGAAGACAAGTTAACAAGTTCTTTGAAAACCACTTCATTTAGTATTCACTTTGTCCACTGCTGAGGCCAGTGAGGAAGTGTTTTTGAGGCCATTTGTTTCCTCAGCTTTGTATGAAAGTTCTTCACAGAGCATCTCATCATCCCAACATGCACCGACCCCCGTGCTGAGCTCCAGAGGTGCACTGATGAGTACGGAGCCATCACTGCCCCTGACTTGCTTGGTCTGGGCTCGTGTGAGGTTCAGCTCTGGCCCTCTGTAGCTCTTCCTATCCAAGATGCCCACATGGAATAACCGATGGTATCTCATGTCATTCCTCATGACGTCCCATCAGATGTTTGTGAAGTGCTTGCATAATTTTCATCTAAACCTGCCTGACCCTTTTCATGTTCATTTTCTGCTTTTTGAAATGAGCTTAGTGTCCCTAATCCTTTCTAGCTCAGGAATCCCTGTGGTAATTAAGTAACAATTTAATTATCAAAGCATTCACCTGACCTAGATGTGAAACATCGTGAATATAACTGTGTGAAGTGTAGGTGGTGGGCATGGAGCTGCTCTGGCCAGACCATCTTTCAGGGCCCTACTGCCCCTGCAGCTTGCTCAGAGTGCTGCAGCCCGCATGGGTCTGTTGCTATAGGCTCCTTCTGGGAGGGTCCCCTGTTCATGGCACATCTTTCTTGGGCAAGGCAACAGGTCAGGGGCCTGTATCCCCAGATCTGTGAGAGAAGTCAAAGGCAGAGTCACTCGAGCTCCTTGCCCATGGGAGGGCCAAGGAGTGTCCAGAGCTGCCTGCTGCGTGGGCTCAGAGCCACTTCCCTGCACCACAGTGCTCTCCAGGGCACTGCTGGAGAACTCAGCCAGTGTGAGGAGAAGTCTGCAGGGATTCTCTCCGTAACCACACAAGCCCTATATTTATTTAATAATTATCTCCTTTTGAACAGTTGTTGTGTAGTGTAGTGGGACCTTCTTCATGATAGCAATAAAAATAAACCAGGATGGGCCAGCTTTTCAGTTACGAAAGTATTCTATGTTTGATCAGGAAGCTTAAGGCTCTTTGCTGTGAACAGTAGCATTTCCCTCACCTTTTTTGAGAAAATGCTTTTCATAATTTGGCTTGTCATGTATCCCCAAGTCTTGTACAAACTACTGATTGTTAGTGAATAATTTTGTTCTTTAATAAGCACCCTCAAAACAGACTTTTATTTAAAACAAGTAGAATTTGCAAAGAGTTACACGGAAAAAATAGAAGAGCTGACTTAAAACTAGGAAAGGCGTGTATGATGTGCATATGCAGTACTTGAATATATGTTTATAATGTTTTCTAGTTCTAAAATTCTTTAGATTTGGGATATTAATGACACAAAGAAGATATTTCATATATGTAGATATGGATATCTAGATACAAAATGTTTTGAGAACTCAAAGGGGCAGTTGATCAAATGGGGAAGTCCAGTCTCTGGGAAAGAGGTACCTGAAGCAAGTCGCAGTGGATATGGTAGAGTTAGCCGGAACAAGAACAGTTGTTCACGGACAGCAAAGAACATAGGCAAAGTAGGCGAGGAGATTGTAATAGCAGGTGATAACTTCAAGCAAGCTGTCAATTGTAGAGCACAAAACATGAGAAGGAAGTGTTGGTGATGAGCCCAACACAACAAAGGAGTGCTGTGATACAGAGGTTTTGTTGTTCTCCTGAGAGACATGGGCTTGGTTCTCTTCCTTTAGGGAACCATTCCACAGGGAAATGTGATTAGCTAAACTCCATTTTTAGATTAATTATTAGGGTAAAAAGACAGATAATGAACAGAGAAAAAGAGCAAGACCTGCAGAAAGACCTGGTATGTATTAATAAAAATAGATAACAATGTTCTATATTATTGCAATAATTTCAAAATAGAAGGAAATTTTGAGATACATTTTGGAAACCCGAATCATTAGGTCACAAACGTGGAAGATTAGAGAAAGGAAGAAGACAGAATAAATGACAGATTCATCTGTCTCTGTAACAAACCATAAAAGCTTCTTCCCACCTTAGGCAGAAACCTTAGGCATCTTTCATACCTCCTCTCACCCCTTACATCTCTGTATCATCAATTCATAAGAAATTCCCTTAACCCATATCTTTGTAACTATTTTTGTAGTGTTTTAATTCATACTTCAGTGATGTCTTACCCAAATCTTGTTTCTCAAACCCTTTCTTTATATTATTTACTAGAGAGGATCAGCTTTTAAATAGATCTGATTTTGTTCTGTCCCAGAACCTTCCTAATTAAAATTTCTGAGTTCCCTGTATACAGAATGTCAGATTTAAAAAATTCAGGATTGGGCTGGAGGGTTAGCTCAGTGGTTCTGGTGCCTGCCTCGCAAGCGCAAGGTCCTGAGTTCGATCCCCGGTAACCACATATAATGCTGGGCGTGGAGACTCACGCCCACCAGCAATCAACACCGCATACCACAATGCCGGGCGTGGTGGCTCACGCCTGTAATCCCAGCACTCGGGAGGCAGAGACAGGAGGATTGCCGAGTTCGCGGTGGCTTGCCTGGGCACCATAGTGAGCTCAGGGCCAGCCTGGACCTCAAAGCAAGACCCTGTCTCAAAAAGCAAAAAAAAAAAAAAAAAATTCAGGATTCACAGAAATGTGATAATTGTGACAAACAAAATTTAATTTTCTATTTAATTTTTGTACCTGATTTGCATAGATCACATGCTGGTCACTAATAATTGCTGATACATTTTATTGTGTGTTTGTTGCGCTGTATTTCATTCTCTCACTAGACTATGAGAGCCTTAAGTAAAGACTTGTTTGTGTAACTATCCTTAATGTCTGGAGTTCTCAGTATTCTCAGAATGAGTAAGTCAAGTTGCTGGAAATTTGGATTGTTTCTGAGATGGCGAGGAAACAGAGTAGCCTTTTTTTCAGTCAGCCTTACAGGAGAGCCCAAAAGTACACAGACACATGCACACACATAAGCAGAAAGTCTCTGCATCAAGTCTTGTGTGTTTGGACAGACAGTGTACAAGTTGCAGTAATTCAAGTGAGTCAAGACAAGTTTTTCACCATATGCTTTCTAATCTGGAATTGGCTCCATTTGGGGGCCAGAAGGAGGGTAACTGCCCAGAATAAGACAAAAAGTCTTATTCTAAAAATCAAGATACTTGGTTAGCCTCTGACATCGATCCAAATATATTCAGCAGCAGCCTGCTGATTTAATAGTTTAGTTTATAATTAATCAGTTGTGCTGTAATAATTCATATTCTAAAAAGTAGTGCTCCACTCTTATCTCTAATTCATGCTGAAAATCAGGTGTTTTAGGCCTGTGTTTAGAAAGTACAGTGAAAGCAGCAGCCTTAGAAACACAAATGGAACTGATTAGATATTTCTGACTAGAACAAAATGAAGTATTCACTGAGGAAACATTGTAGATACTTCTAGAAAAAGCTTAAAGAAAATGTCAAATTTCTAAATAGTGAACACTTTCCAAATACATTAGCTGTTGAGTGCTGTCTAGCCATTAAAACAGAAGCATATTTCTGTTTTGGCTTTCCATGCATAGTGTGACTGAGCTCTTCAGAAGAAATCCGAGGCTCATTTGGTCTCATTTGTTAATTGTTATTACCTCATGTCTACCAGCATAATCTAGTATACTGAATACTTGAAAACTTCTTTCTGTGGCCAATGTAAATATCTCACATTCAGTCTCTCACTTCTATTGTTTTGTTACTGAGGATGGAGAACAGGTGGTTACCATGTGATGCACTTCAGTTTTATAAGCAACTCAGCAAACTAGTAAATTGTGTCCTTCACCTCTCAGTTCCCTTTTCTGAGGCCTGTCATATATTCATCAGAATGTCAAGAGTTTTGGAGAAATGTGATCTCCACAGAGAACCTCAGGTCATTTTGGGAGATGCAACAGAATCCTTAACAGGTGCTGCCCTTTAGAGAAGCATTTGGGGTATGTGTTTCTTGCGCTTTTTAATATGAATTTTTTAAATTTTGGGTTTAATTCAGATGTTCCTAATGTGGTTTAAATTGAGCCTCATGCTATAGAGAGGAAAATAAAAGGGAACCTCATATTCCAACCAGCCTGAAATATGAACATCTTGGGTAAATCAGGTTAATGGAAGATTCATCTGCCTCCTGTTATCTGTAGTGTGTGCCCAGGTAAATGTCCGGATCTCAGCTGGATTGTCTCAGTTACAACCAACCCTGAGAAACTGGTAGAGTTCACTAAGTAAAAGGTCCACTGTATTCAGAGCAGAAGAAAGAACAGATAATCCCTGTTCTAAACCTTTCCATTAAAACGAACTTTCAAATTAATTTTAATGAACTGTTAATAACCACAATGGATCACATTTATTCAAAATTTCCCTTTATCCATATGGGATTACCAAAAAGCCATGGATAAGAATTAAGGCGAGAAGAAACCTAGAATCACAAATAATCAACACAAAGGATGTAATTATTCAGTGTAATTAATTTCCATTAACTGGAAGGAAATTTGCAACTTTAACTCTTTTCATATAACATTGAATTTCACATAAAGACACCCTACATGTTCAGATACTTAAATTTCTGAAAATAATTATGCCTAAAGCTTAAAAAGTGTTAGTTGGTATGTTAATAACTGGAAGAGAAAGAAAATGAGTAATAATGAATTTCAAATTTTTATGACCAAATAACTAAGTTTTTGGAACTACATTTGGTAATTCATTGCTAAATTCCCTAGTAATAATGTTATTTCTAAAAATCAAGCAATACACACAATTGAAGGAAACTTCTATTATTTTTCTTCTTTCTATTGCTTATTTGTATAATTTAGTTGTTTTAAGTCTCAAAACTACATTAAGGTCATAAGTAAAAATGTTTGTTGTCTACTTCTTGAGAAATAGCAGATCATTCCTTGCCTAGGAATTAAAGCCTACATTTACTAACCAAGGGGAATTTTATTTTTCTTTGATATTCTTTGCAAATGTACAAAATACAAGCATAGCTTGAAAGTGAGAATTTAGATATTTAGAATAGTTGTCTTCTGCTGAAAATCACTGGTAAAGGAATATTCTTGGTCTCCACACTTGCACATTCTGGAGAAGTACCTAGGTGTGCTCTGCCTCCTAGATTCTTGGGTTATTTTCAATCAGTAGGATAAGATGTGAACAGACCTCACTTAGTTGACATGATTGTAAGCATAGTCTAGACTGTCATGGACTGCATGTGTGATAACATTGATAACTTCACAGCAGTAAAGAGACAATACACATGTGTCTCACAAGTGACTTATCTGTGACAGGACCTCTGTTTAGAAAGCAACAGTGATGTAATAATGAAATGTTGGAAATCACTGAGTGCTGAAACCATATAGTAAAATGAAAAGTATTGTCCTTCATTTTGAGGGTTAGGTCCTATGCATGGAGAGAATTAAGTAACAGCACCATTCAGCCTTGATTTTAACTAACAAGCTGAAAACTTTCAGTCACTACAACCTGTGACTCTGTTTTTCCTCTCTTTCTCTGAAGTTTTTCATTGTCCTCATCAGTTAATGTGAACTTCCAAGAATGGGGTTTTGTCACTGGACTCTGTAATTACAAAGCAAACAAGACAAAGCAGTAACAGTTCAAAGTAATTTCTTTTTTTTTTTTTTTGAGACAGGGTCTTGCTTTGTAGTTCAGGCTGACGTAAAAATAAAATAATAAATAAAAATATTTGTTGTCTAGTTCTTGAGAAATAGCAGATCATTCCTTGCCTAGGAATTAAAGCCTACATTTATCTAGCTCACTGTGTAGCCCAAGCAAGCCTCGAACTCAGCAATTCTCCTGCCTCTGCCTCCCAAGTGCTGGGATTACAGGCGTGAGCCACCATGCCTGGCATTGTGGTATGTGGTATTGATTGCTGGAACATAAAAGACTGCATGTCTTTGTTTGACCAGGTAGGAACTCTACCTCTGAGCTACATCCATATATATATATATATACACACACACACACACACACATATATGTATACATACACACACACTTATTTATTTATTTATTTATTTATTTATTTATTTATTTATTTATTTATTTATTTATGCATGTATCAGGGATCAAACTCAGGTCCTTGTGCCTATGAGGCAGACACAGTGTCACTGAGCTAAATCCCCGGCAGGTTATTGTCTTTTTAAGTTTTAAATTTTTTTTTTTTTGAGACAGGGTCTCGCTTTGTAGTTCAAGCTGGCCCTCAGCTCACTATGTAGCCCAGGCAAACCTTGAACTCAGCAATCCTCCTGCCTGTGCCTCCCAAGTGCTGGGATTATAGGCGTAAGTCACCACGCCCAGCATTGTATGTGGTTACCGGGTCGAACTCAGGGCCTTACACTTGCGAAGCAGGTGCTAGAACCACTAAGCTAAATCTCCGGCCCTAAGTTTTAATTTTTAATTAACACATACTAATTATACATATTGAGTGGGTACAGTTTGATAATATATGTATATAATGTATACGTTCAAGGTCATTAGTATATAATCTCAGACATTTTGTCTGTTTTTGTGTTGGGACCCAAAATTAGTTTAAAATATTCAATGATTGTCAACCATAGTTTTCCTACTGCTCTATAGAACATTAGAAATTATTCTGCCTGTCTAATTGTACTCCTGTATGCATTACCATCCTCTTTTCATTCCCCCCTCTTGTCACCTCTGGTAACCACTATTCCTTTTCACTTCCTATGAGATCATAGAAACATTCCACACGTGAGTGAGTTCATTCAGTACTTGCTTTTCTGTGTCTTATTTCATTGGCATAATGATCTAGGTCTGCCTACATTGTCACATAGTATAGGATTTCATCCTTTTTTGTGGCTAGATATTCCAATGTTTATATGTATCTCATTTTCTTTATTCATCCATCTACGAACAATAAAATTACTTCCATTTGTTCACTGTTGGGAAGAGCATTGCAACAAATGGTTGAGTGCAGATGTCTCTTCCACATTCTGAATTGTGTGTGTGTGCATGTGTATATGTGTGTTGTAGGAGTGCTCTATACTACGACAGTTCTACTTCTCATTTTCTGAGAAACTTCCCTACTGCTTTCCATCATGGACTATTCCAGTAACATTCTCACCAACATTGAAAGTTCCCTTTTCTGCGCATATTCACTGGTTCTTGTTGTCTTTAGTCCTTAGTGAAGTAATGTCTCACTGTGTTTCCGATTCTTAGTGGAGTATTTGGTCTCATATGTCTGTTGGCCATTAGTATGTCTCTTTTGACAAAAGTTTCTTTAGTCCTGCCATTTTTAAGTTAGGTTGTTTTATTATTATTTGTTTTGCTGTTGACTTTCTGGAGTTCTTTATATATTCTAGATGTCAGACTTTGTATTCACACCCCATATGTTGTCTATTCACCCTGTCAGTTTTTTGTTTGCTGTGCTGAAGCATTTTACTTCCTGTAATCTTTGTCTCTTTTGCTTCTGTTTCCTATGCTTTTGGGATCCTGTCCAAAAACATCCTTGGTCGTTCCAGTGCTTTAAAGTGTTTCCTCTGTTTACTTCCAGTACAATAGTTTCATACTTTCAGATGTTACATTGAAGTCAATTCATTTTAATATGACCCTAATTTAAAAACCTGTCTATCCTAAACTCAGCGTTCAAGGAAGGAGAGAACGTTAAAGAAGACACCCGAGGGCATTCTGCAGTTCCGCAGTGCAGGCTGAGGCTGTTCTTCCCCTGATGGGAGACAAGGTGGAGAGAGAGCAGCATTGGCTGTTTAGGGAGTCTTCTGGAAGCTGCTCTGCAGGCTGCTCACAGTCACTGATAAAGCACACTTGCATCATACTGCTAAGAACCTGGGCATTGTACTCTTTATTCTTGGTGACTGTCCGCCTTCCTATAGGTCAGGGTTCTCTTACTGTTGAAAAGAATGGAGCTGGGGCCGGAGATTTAGCTCAGTGGTTCCAGCGACTGCCTAGCAAGCGCTTGATCCCTGGTAACCCACATACAATACCCGGATGTGGCGGCTCCCACCCACCAGCAAAGGAAAGGAAAAAGGAAAGGAAAGGGAAGGGAAGGGGAGGG